>OMLM01020821.1:15536-68225 GCA_900302695.1 Helostoma temminkii | reverse complement strand
GGAATGAAAGTATCAAAAAAACAGATAATCAAATAATCAATGCAAACGTAAATAACTGATGAATCTTGATTTCTTTGCAAAACTGCATCTACTTTATTTCATTGCTGCCCTACCAATGCACTCAATTCAAACCCAAGTGTTTGAATATTGATACCAGTCGGTTAATCTTCCCATCCCTAGTGCCTGACAGTTATTGTTAGTAAAGATAAAAAAACTCCTTAACTACTCTAGTAATTCTTATGAAGTTTAGAAAAAACTAAACAAGAACTTGCAAGATACTCCCTTCTTGGTTGAAGGGAAATAAAAGACAGAAAAAGAAAGAAGAATTCTCTGTCATCTGTAATATTATCACAGTGATATTTGTACAAATTGTTTCCAGTGTTTCCATACTATGTTTTTTTTTGGCCAGCAAAAACAGAGTATTGAAAATACATTTGTTGTACACAGGCAGGAACCAGTAACCTCAATTTCGTCCCTGCTAATGAAACCTTATAGCATGGTGTGGGATGAGGGTTTGGTGCTCATCAAAAATCTTTCAACTTTCAAAAAGTGTAAGCTTCACTTAAAATAGAAACAGTGTTGGAAAGTCAGGAATCTCAAGATCACCTGATTAAAGGACAAAACGCATAGCTGTCATTCAAAGTCCTTGTGTGCAGCAACATGTCTCTTTTGTGTGCAGTCAAAAGACTTCAGTCAAGTCAGGACTGACTGATGTAAGTCTGCATTTGGATCAGTGCAGTGCTGGTTCTGATCTGATCTGGGACTGTTTATCCAGTCTGCTATGTGTGTACCCAAGAGAAGCTTGAGTCGTTTCACGTTTCCAGTTCCTGAACTGGAGCAGTGCAACTGGGAGGCATCTCTCTCTCAAACACACACAAATGCAGTGTCCTGTGGGCCTTGCATTACAGAAACCCTGGGGTTCTGTCCCCAATACTGAAAAGACATTTCACCCTAAATTGTAGTAGTGATTAGGTCAAAATACCTTGCTTTACTACTGTATATGTACTGTATTTAACTACAGAAGGTTTTATCCAGTTTGCATTCATTTATTTATGCATTAATAGAGACACAGTTGTGGGTATCGATGTCTGTTATGGCTTTAAAGAAGAACATCATCAATGTGACACCATCAGAAAATAGCACTTCTTCTTTGTTGATCTTTTTATTGACAGGTCTAAAGTCTGATGGAGCATGTAGTGTTGTGGAAATTATTCTTGTCCATGTTTGCTTAGTTGTACAATGATTGGAATTCATAAAAATAAAACCATTCACACAGCTGTTTATGCACGTTTCTATTCTCATGCCTTTTTAGCTGTGAATCTACAGGTTTATGCGTCTGGCCCCATGGTTTTGTCAAGCTGGACTTGAATGAGCGGAGTAATGGGTTTGTTTGTATTTTGCTTCTTCTTCCTTCTGCCAGTCTCTAATGCTTTTGTAAGCTTTAACGTGATTTTGTAAAGTCACAGCATAGATAAGGCAAAGCAAAAGAGTTTATGTAATTAACTGCCCTGAAAGCTTTTTGTTTGTTTACTCAATGGTTTTGACAATGGTATAATGCAAATCATTCAGTTTTTTGGCTGATGTCAAAGAACCCTCATTCTGTTATCTCTACGCTGTCTTTGTTCAACCATGGCTTTCCACATATGCAGAAAACAATAACAAGGACTTCCTGTGCTGTTGTTTCTGTTTGGTGCTCTCAGTATCCCTGGCTCACACAGTCTTATGTTAATCACATGCATACACACTCGCACTCCGTGCTTATCCCTGTCTATCATAGATCCCCTGCACATTATTTCCAATGATACCTGACAAGCAACCAAAGCAGCCAAATAAGCAGAGATAAAAATAAATCCCACACATCTGCTTCAATCAGCTGCTTCCTGTCTGCAAGCTGCTAATGGACAGGGCTAATATAGCCAGTTATCCTTGATGTGTCTGTGTAGGAGTCAGTGATGCCCTGTCCTTCCTGTGAGACCCTGAAGCCTCCAGACAACCTGGAACACGCTATCATAGCCTGACATTACCGCCACAAAGTGACACAGTTTGACCTGATCTCTAATAATAACATAAAGGCTATCACCCCTCTCAACTCTGCTGACTGCTGGCGAAGGTGAAGTGATGCTGAGTGATATGATGGTGAGATAATGGGAAAAAACACTAACTGTTATGTTCGTGCTGACTGACACAACAATTGTATGTGGATCTTCTGTCTACAAGTGAATATAAACTGCTGCCAAGGCATTATTTGAGTCTTTGTGGCGCTCTATTTTTTAAAGGAATCTCTGTAAGCCTCACAGGACTTGTAGCAATCAAATAAAAAAAATTGGCACAAACATTAGAGATGTTGAATTAATTTAAGCTGAACTGATTTAATTCAGGAATGGACGTGTGTGTGTCTTAGTTCAAGGGGCAGTTAAAATAGGAAGTCT
The DNA here is from genome assembly GCA_900302695.1 of Helostoma temminkii. NCBI lineage: Eukaryota > Metazoa > Chordata > Actinopteri > Anabantiformes > Helostomatidae > Helostoma > Helostoma temminkii. The sequence goes on along the minus strand of OMLM01020821.1, from coordinate 65,796 downwards.
ATTTTTATAAATGGCATTTAAACTCAAACCATCTATGTTGTACTAAAATAACTATGCTAGTTACTAGATGCAGATTGTGTAGCAGTAAATACATGAAAACACCCCCCCCCGCTGTATTTTTCCTTCCATGCTCGGGTCCTCTACCAGAGACCTGGGAGCTTGAGGGCCCTGCGCAGTATCTTGGCTGTTCCTAGGACTGTGCTCTTCTAGACAGAGATCTCGGTTGTTCTTCCTGGTATTTGTTGGAGCCACTCTGCTAGTTTGAGGGTCACAGCCCCGAGTGGTCCAAAAACCAAGGGGACCACTGTTGCCTTCACTTTCCACATGTTTTGTAGTTCTCTTTTTTACCCCTGATATTTTTTTCAGTTTCTCATGTTCCTTCTTCCTGACATTGCAATAGCTTGGGATCACTACATCAACCACTACGGCCTTCTTCCTCTGCTGGTCCACCACTACTATGTCCGGATAGTTAGCCATTACCAATGTTTCCATCTGTATCTAGAAGTCCCACAGGATTTTAGCTTGGTCATTCTCGACCACCTTTGGGAGTGTATCCTCTCTTGACTTTGAGACCTCCAGCCTGTACTTGGCACAAATGTTTCTGTACACTATGCCAGTGACTTTGTATGGCGTTTCATGTACGCCCTGCCTGCTAATATCTTACACCCTGCTGTTATGTGCTGTATTGTCTCAGGGGCACCTTTGCACAGTCTGCATTTGGGGTCCTGTCTGGTGTGGTAGACCTTCTGTGGATCTTCTTCACTTGTTCCTGTGCTACTATGATTAGTGCCTCTGTGCTGTCTTTCAGTCCAGCTTTGTCCAGCCATTGGTAGGATCTGTCGATATCAGCCACAGGATGTACCATCTGCTGGTGGTACATACTGTGTAGGGGCTTGTCCTTCTATGATGTTTCCTGTTTTTCCTCCTCTTCCTCGCCCGAGTTTCTGTTGTCTGAGGTATTTACCAAGTATGCCATCAGCTGGGACCATCTTCCTGATGTAGTCATGGATCTTTGTTGTTTCTTCCTGCATAGTGGTTTTGACCATCACTAGTCCTTGGCCTCCTTCTTTCCACCTAGTGTACAATCTCAGAGTGCTGGATTTGGGGTGAAGCCAAGGATTTCCCAGACCTTGTTCTTTCCATTAAGCTACTTTTGATGTCTGCTTGACGTCATCTATGTAGAGGCTGTTGTTTGCTCCATTTCGTAGTCGGTATCCAGAGCCAGTCTTGATGATCTGGCTGAGGGGGTTCAGGCCTATGCAGAACAGCAGTGGGGATAGAGCATCTCCTTCCCCACTTGATGGTGACTTGCATAATCGGTTTGAAGTTGGCCTCAAGGGGTTGTTTTCCACAGCCTCATTGATTCTTGAAGAAGGTTCCTAAAGTCCCTAGAGAAGTTTTGAAGGATCGATGTATGAGGCATTGAGTCATAGGCTTTTTTTAGTCAATCCAGGCAGTGCACAGGTTCGTTTGTCTGGTCTTGCAGTCTCGAGCGGCTGCTCTACCTACTATCTATCTATCTGTTTCTATTAATGCCTTTCTGGGCCCCGCTAATGTGTTGAGCCACGTGCCTGTTCATCTTACCTGCAATGATGTCTGACAGGAGCTTTCATGTTGTGCAGAGGCAGGTTGTCCGGCAATAGTTGGATGGTATTGCTCCTTCAGGATCAGGACTGTTTGACCTTCTGTCAGCCATTCAGGGTGTGTTCCATCCATTAGCAGCTGGTTCATTTGTGCTGCCAGTCGCTTGTGGAGTGCAATTAGCTTCTTCAGCCAGTAGGCATGAATCATGTCAGGGTCCAGAGCTGTCCAGCTTATCATACTTGAGACTCTTGGATGTCTGCCATTGTGATGCCTACTGGAGCCTGTTCAGGGAGATTGCTGAGGTCTGCTCTTAGATCTTTTAGCTACTAGGCATTGATGTCATGTGATGCCGCCTTCTCCCATATGTTTTTTCCAGTATTGCTCAGCTTCCAGTCTTGGTGGGTCTGTGCTCATGCTATTGCCCTTTCACTGAGAGTACACTTTGGATGGTTTGGTGGAGAACGTCTTGTTTATTCTCCTTGCTTCTATTACTCTGGTGTATCTCTTTAGGTGGCTAGCCAAGGCTGTGAGTCTTTATTTGGCCATTTCTAAGGCCTCAGGTATTGACAGCTTGCTGTGCTTCTTAGGTGGGACATTCATCACACCTTGCTGCATTATTTTTATTTATTTAATTTTTTTGTGTTGAATGTGTTGCTCTGGAGGGTATTTACAAACAGCTGATTTATTTGGTGGAATATACCATAAATGAAAATGGCAATATGACTTTATGAAAAAAGTATTTTGAAAACTGAAAATAATAGGGACATGTACTAAGCCTCATGTCACCACTTTTACATGCAAGGTAAAATTTTGCCTTTTTAAGGGGCAACAGAAGAGTGTGCACATACAAAAACCCTTTAAACATAAGCTAAAACATCCCTTCACCACGTTTTAGAAATAGGTTTATATAATAATAATAATAATAGGTCTTGATATCATGCTTTACCAAGTCAGATGTATGGAACCAAAAGCAAACATTTATTACTGATATTGGGGCATAAAAAATATGACATTGTCCCATCAAACATACTGTACATATCCTGGTCAAATAAAATTTTTAAAAAGGGCACTGTGGCAAAACATTCATAAAAATAGATTTAGCTACATTTGGAAGTATATTTTTACAGTAGACACAAATTGTTTTTGGATTTGGAGTGAAGCCACTGCACTCCCATGTTAAGGACGACACAAAGATTAACCCTACAGTAAATATCGAAAGGAAAAGAAAAAATTAGGGGTCACAGCTTTTAGTCAGGCAACTGCCAAGAAATAGTCCGACAAAATAGCCATCTGTCAGGTGTACACTTCAGTTTTGAGAGGATTAAACAAACTCTCAGTGTATGTTAGAGAAATGCAGAGGTGCTGTTAGATTAGCTAACCAAGTGTTTGCTTCAGCTACTGTTCATAGTATGAGATTTTTGATTATGTGGATATTTGCAAACATGTAAATCGATGTACTGAGAACAAGTTCAACTGAGAACTCTGTTGACTCAAATTACATAATTTGTTTTCTCAGTAATAATTTCTCACCAAACTGTAGGTGCTTTGCAGAAAATCTTTTTCGTGCCCAAACTGCTCCACTGCACATTGAGGAAGAACATAAATGTAACTTAACTTTTTTTTCATTTTCAGACATTGAGTGTCTAGATAACGCTGGACATTCCCAACATGCGATGGATCTACATAGCAGCCAGTCACTTGGTTATTTTATGCCTGAACTATATGTCAAATGGGATTATGCAATTATAATCCAGTGATCCAGGATGGATAACAGCAGGTGGAGTCATGGCACATTGTCAGTCTCAGAGGATCTGGACACTGCTGAAGGAGGCCAGCCGGAGAACCCAGTATAATCATATGGTGGGAAAGTCTGTCCACCCTTAACCTCTCTGACAACTGCTATCTTAGCACCGTCTGCTTCTCTGAGCGTCACACTCCTACAGAGTGATCAGCTGTCAACACTCCCGCCACTGACAGCTTTGTAATATGTGTGAGGACTCTTAAAAGCTATCTTTCTCCCCTGACGCCTTCAAGCGCCAACAAATAGCACGACCACCGTCACAAGCACAGGATAGTTTTCCTATCAGAGCGCATTGATCAGAGCCCTTCTGCTCCCTCCTGCAACCAAGACAATAAAATGGTTTTACTAATCAAACACACAGAACTGCAGGGAGGAATTTCACCAGATGTCTTTTCATAGTTGTTTACACAGCAGTTTACATTATAATCTTATTTTAAAAAGACAAAGTATTATGTTTTAATATTTCTCAGTCCAAGACTTTGCCCCAGTTGCCATTATGTCCTATTGTTGGGTGTATTTTTGTGTAATTTTTCAATGCTGTTTGTCGTTCACTATATTAAGAAGAATAATGACAGTTTCTCATAAATTGCATGTTTGTTGTCTTTTGAACAAATACAATGTGAAACATAGATGTTATTCAAATTTCAGACTCTTTGCACATACCTGTGACAGGAGAGAAGTGCTGAAAATAATTAATTCAATTATGAGAGGATAATACCAAAGAGAGGATAAAACCAAAGCTTTTTCTGGTCTATCACTCACAATAACGAATGCTGACTCAATCATGACATTCTGCTACCTTTAATTGAAAAATGTCAGTTCACATTAGCTCTCCAGGACCTAACAGGTGTTTTTTTCATTATAAAGAAATAATGAAGAGGCCACATTTCATCTATAACTAAAAAGATATGCAGTATTAGTTTGACTCAAAGCCTATTTGACATGTGCTTTGCTGATTCTCTGCTTTGTTTAATGTTTTGACATATTCTGAACAAGAAGAGGTCACTTTTATCTTCTCATCTTCTATGCTATTTCTGTATGTCTATCTTTTTATGTTGACATCCATATCAACTGGAACGTCTTGACATTTGCACCAAACATAAAGATTATTACCTAAAAAAAATATTTTGATGGGATATCAGGACATCTAGTGAGAAATGGGTCGTCTTTCTAATTCACAGCTTCACTGATATGAAAAAAAGGAAAAGTAAAAGGAAAGACAAGCAGAGCGTCTCCACAGTGACCCTAGAGTGCCAGCATGTCTAGATAGTGCACTATCTGTCTGTGTGTGTGTGTGTGTGTGTGTGTGTGTGTGTGTGTGTTTGCACATGCAACTGTGTGAACAGTTTTCCACTCATCTCTTCAAGGACACGTTGGATCGGTGTTATTGGTGCACTCGACGTTCCTTCTGGACAGTGTTCCATGCCGTACTCACTGGGATGTCAGGACTTCACACATTTGGAAAGTAGCAAACACAGTGTGGAGGAGGTGACAGTGAGGCGGACGAGCTAATGCGATGTACTGCTACGGGAATACAAGCTTCAGGACATCAGCTCCGTTCCACAGACACAATACAGGATGGTTTGCTACATCTGGCCATACGAAACACACTTTAATTAGAAGCAAAAGGTCAACTTAGCACATTTTGGCCTGTCAGCACTGCCCCAGGTGACTATTGGCCATGATATTACAAACATGCCAAGTTGTCCAGAGGCATCTATTCTGGCCCTCAGGCCTAATGGGTCTAAAAGGGTTTGTTCAGAAGTATAACATAGTTAAAATTCAAATCCAGTCCTCTGGTCATCTGAACATGGCACAGTTGGCTCAGAGGAGCTGAGGTGAGGTAAAGCATATTAAGTATGACTGAAGTTTAAATGACACTTTCTCACTCATAAATGTATCGCAGTGTACTGTGTAACACAAAGCCATTGTCCATGTGTTTATGCCACAAAAACATTTATATGGGGGTATAATGGAAACAGACAGGGCCTCCTCAAGAAAAAAGTATATTTTTCATTTTTGTGTTACTCATATATATATGTTTAACTTCCAACATAATCTGCAGTGTCAAAACTTTTTAAGAGAAGAGACATACTGTGTTTATATTGACTGAGATAGTATTGCTCTTGAGGATGGTCCCTAACTTCTGTGTATGTTCAGAACACATTATTTGTTCATATCTGAATAATGCAGTTATATTGATTTCACTGGTGTGTACAAAGCGTTGCCTTCTTGCAGACACTAGATTGACACTACAAACTGCATCTACACTCAAAAAAATCCATTAAAACAGTAACAGCAGGCAACCTTCCATATTCAGAGGTAGAAAACCCATTTGCATCCAGGCCCACCATTACATAACACTGTGCTTACCATCCAAACAGAAGCTGCAGGAAAGGATATGGGGCACAAAATCAATTTCCTTTGTCACCTCCTTGGAACTGCCTGCTCCCATGGACCAAATAAAATTTAATCTTGCCATGACTCTTCAATTAGAAGGAAACTCTCTGTGGCTTCTCCCCATCCTTTTTAAAAAGAGATTAAACACATAAAAGACTTATTGACAATAATAAAAATGTTATTTTAAAAGAGAGGTGACTCATTTCATTGTCTGCTGCTACCAGCATGCATATAGTAGAAAAGCTGTTTCAAATGAGTATAATGTGCAGTTATACAGATAATCTCTATGAAGTTGTCTATAGCCGTTGCATTAAGTAGCCACAAGCAATATATAAATGATAACAGACAGACAACAGCTTAGCACTTTAATAAACGCATGTATGAGGAGACCAGTTCATTCCAGCTTAAAATGTCTCCTTCTGAGATGCAAAACACATGTTTTCAAAATGACGCAAGTGCATGCTGTTCCTCCCGGGAATGAGAACAGAGATGAAAAATTGGTTGAGTGACGAGAGGAAAGAGGGTGTAGATGAAAACTCGTCAGACGTGTAAAAGCCCCTTCTGAATTCTCTTGAAGCCACAGATGACTTTGCTCAACCCCTGACCTCCTTCAGACACTCAGACATGTGGCTGACCTCGACAGAGGAGGAAGATCTCAAATGTCTTTTACTGTCTGTTTGACTTAGTGAGAGCAAGAAGAAAAGTGGACAAATGAGAGTGGACTGGAGAGAATGATAACCTGGGAATCATAAAGGAAGGTAAACAAGTGAAAGGGAAAATATTGTAAAGTGTAAGAGGATGAGAGTGAATGCAATCAAGAAAATAGTCATCATCTAACAGGAACACTGTGTTCCTAGATTCGTGTTCCTGCATCATATCTGCTTCATATGAAGTGCTGTGCTCATGACTGCCAAAGATCACCAATATTAGAGGCAAGGAACTGTTTGTTTAAAAACATTTAAATTAATGTACAAGTGTGCATGTGGGTCTTGTTCTCTTCCTCACTACTCATTGATCGTCCAATTACAGGGATTCTGCTCACCTGTCTCTCTTCTGTCTCTTTTCACACCTTAGTGCATTTGTTTTGGTCCAATCAGTGGATGAGTTTGTAAACTCGGAGTGTTTTCCTCTTGGTTTGGTTTCTTTTCACACAGAAAAGTGTTTACCAACACACGTCACTTCAAACTACTCAAGAACATTCTCTCCGACTACTGCATGTTTCTTTGACAGACAATTTCACAATGAATGTTAAAGCAGGTTGTTGTCCCACTGATTATTGTTTTATAGTTATACTTGTTTTATAAGTTATATTGCCCGTACAGTCATCAGCCCTGATGTCTGTGAGCCACTTCAACTCCTCACGTCTCCAAATTTGTCCACGATTCATCCTGCAGCATGTCTTTGGTGTGCAAACATTTTCATAGCATTCATAGAATTTGGTCCCATTTTGGTTTTGTACGCTTTCTCACCAGGAGGACTGCACAAGAGTTCGCTAAATGATGTGGATCGAGACCACCTCGTTTTGGCGTGCACTCTAGTGTTATTACAGTGTTCACACAAGACAAAACAAATCACACCAAGAGGGAAAATGAACTTTGAGTTCGATTTAAATTAACTAAAGTCTAAAGAAAGCACCCTTGGTCTCTGTTCCTTGCCAGAGAGAAACCAGCATTACTCTCGGACAGAATCTTTGTAATCAACCCTGCCTGACCTGTACTCTGTCTTCACCCTGAATCACTTTGGAAACTGTGAGTTTGATTGTTGTTATGATTGTGGAACTGTTTGTTAGACACCTTATTGTGAATATGTGACTGACTTGGATTTCTGCTTTGCCCTCTCATATCATTTGCTGAATTACTTTGTAAAACATGTCTCCTATCCTCATCTCCCTTAAAGGAAAGTTCTCCCCGGAAGATTCTTTCGTTTCCTATTTCTGTTAACCAGTGTAGGAGTATTGTGTGTTTGGAGCCTGGGCCATTGGATTAGCCCCCCCCTAACAACTGACAAAGTTGTATACAATGTAAATATAAAATTTGTGTAAAGGTGACTAACATACTAAAATGTCAAAATCACAAATTGAATTAAAGCGACAAATCAAACATGACCTAGAGTCAACTTTTAGACAAAGCCAAGACGGCAATGATGCCTCAACAAATAAGAGCAGCTTCGGAAATGCACAAATTTTGTGCTGCGCTATATAATGAAAAAAATAGTTATTGTTTGTCTGAAGCTTTATTTTTCAAATACTAAGACCTATTATGAGATATTGATATTGTATGAGATATATTATTGAATGTTTTTAATAAATGCAAATGAATATAAACAAAAATTATAATTATTTGTGTGTCATTAGTTTAATCACATTGAGACTTACATGAAAATCAATCCATCAGCGTCTAACCAGACAGGAACGTGAACTCAGTTGTTTCTGAAATACTAATGAAACACAGAAATGCATTGCTGCACTGAAGAGTGAAAGCCTCACCTACACACAAGCAATAGGAAAACTAAATATTGTTATAAACCGTGTATGGAGGAGAAATGTCTCTTTGTCCCATGTAAACAACACAATTTAAGATCATAGTCTAACAAAAGCCATTTTTTCCATATACATTATGTCTTGCCACATCATTTGGTTTCGTAAAGGGTGCATCATTCCAATGAGAAAAAAGACTGAAAAAAGACTGGAAAAGTCTGGGTGCAACTTCACCAAAGGTTTAGAGGCTTTACTGGAAACTTGATTTCCTTTATGTATTTGAGCATGATATTACACTATTTTGTTAGTACTCCTTACAAGCTCAACATTTCATCCTTGTCATGCTGCTGCCAGGAATGATACTGTGTATTTTTGGTGCTTTACAAATGTGTGGATGTGTGGACCTCCGAGGCACACTGTGAATGAGTAATCCCCTTCTTGACCTTACACTCCTCCCACTGTTTGAACAGCCCCACCTCACAGCCTCTAGCAAATGTTGGCATTAGCATTTTGGCATTTCTGCTGTTTGTGCTTTTTGCATGTGTGATTTGTGTTGTGCTTCAGCTTGAGTGTGCCACTACTGAGACATTTTTCACAGTTTTATCCAGCCGAAAAAACTCTTACTGTCAAGAATTCAGAAGGACGGCGACCTGAAAAGGAGAAGAGTGTGAGGGCAGAAATCTTAAACGTCAAGAACATCCTCAGTAGATATTCTCAACATGCTGCCTGCCCTTTTCAGGGGGTCAAAAGCTCACTTTTCACTGATCTCATTACAGACAGTGGCATTTCATTAGCTAGGATCTATCATAAAGCACCATTATCTCTCCATCTGATGGAGTCTGCTCTTCACAGCCTCCCAGGCTTGCTATAAATGATAGCTAATCTAATCCTGGAGCTCTGTGAGTCCCAAGTGAAGAGAGGGGGAAAAAGAGGGGGTGGAGGAAGATTTGAAGGGAAAAAAGAAAACTTTAAATCTAAAAGATTATGAAAGAATTGAAGGGTTTTCTCTTGTTTGGCTGTTGTTTGTTTTTAATTGCTGTATCATAGAAGCTTGTAGCATTCAAAATTTTGTTGAATCTGTAAGCTTCAAATATTCAATATTTTTTAGATTTTGTTTTATTCTGGCTTTACAGGTCAATTCTTATTCATGAGAAATTCATAACACTTTCCCAAAGTGAGATTCTCTACTCTCCAAAGTGAGCTCCATGATGGTTGGTGTGTGTGTGTGTATGTGTATATGAAAGAGATGTGAACAGTCAAGATACCAGTGGTAATTAAGTCAATTACAGTTACATAGCATACTGTTATATACTTTATATACTTATATACACTGTAAAAGTGACCCAGCCCTCCTAATCTATGGATCCCTGAAATAATAGAGGCTTGATGTGCTGATACCACAGCTGTATGTTTTAGTTCAACATTGTCTTTGTATGCTTCCTGTTTGCAGTTCCCAGTTCAAGAAATGATGAAACAGTCATGCATGGATTCATCTGAGAAGACTTATTTTGGGGCAATTCGTGTAAAACCCTGCCAAAGGCAGCATTGCCTTTGTCGTATGCTGTGTGTTGTCACAGACGGGCTGAAGTGGTTCTCAGCTGCTGGCTGTCAGCCGAGTGACAACCATTCTATGAAAGCCTTTGAAGTGTAGAGCACCAGAGATGTGTGCTCAGTTTCATTTAAACGTTTCTGTTGATGGACACTGCCTAGTGTTACCAATTCCCCACTGACTAAATGTAGGAAAGTAGATCTTTGAGGATTCGGCACTCAATAATGAATTAATCAGGAGGATCTTACAGAAAACTACAAGTATTATATATGAACAGAAGACTTGTGCTGTACAAATATGGTTGCAGGATCAATTTGCTAGCACTGTATCAGACCAACTAAAGTACTGGTTTCAGTTTTAGTTTTTGTCACTCACTCAGTCAATAAAGTAAATTTATAAGAATATTTACTATTTTTTGTTTGTTTATTGTAAAATAAAGAAAACTCTTGAGATTATTTAACCCCTGTTGCATTTTAGCTCTTTGCAATGGACAAATCAAACAAGAACAATTTAAATCAACACAACTAATGTTACAATGGCTCCTCCAAATTTAATACAAAATACTACGTTTAAATACTACAGCAGTATCAAAATTATTTAACCCCCCTAAATAAAATCATTCATAAAATCACATATTTGCAAATCAGGTATTGTCAAAGGCTTGATTAGTTACACTAGGTGTGCTTGAAATATGGTCAAAATCATATAAATATGTTTTTGCATATGTTTTTTGATTGTGTCCTGTAGAGTTCTGTGGAACTTTTATTGATCATCAGAGGACGAATGTGGCATATGCTAAAAAAAAACACACTGCCAACAGTGAAGCATGGTGGCAGCTACGTGATGCTTTGGGGCTTGTCAAAGGCAAGATAGATTCATTGAAGTATCAGGACATCCTAGGAGAAAACATCATGTCGACCTTTTAACAGGACAATGATCCCAAGCAAACCTCAAAGTCCACCAAGGCTTTTGCAGGCTTGGTGTCCAGATATGCATCATTTGGAGCAGATCATAGCAGTAAAATAATGACTCTGGACTTAAGGAGGATCAGAAAACATTGGACTGTTTTTTTTAGATATTTTAATTAAAAAAGCCAGGGACTGGACAGGAGGGCAGGTTTGTCACTGCACACAAGAGACATGAGTTAATAGATGGGAGATGACAGGTAAGTGGTAAGCTGATTGAATATAGGTTGTTGAACTGCTGTTGACTAGAGTGAAAACAGATCACTGGCAAAAAGCCAGGGGACCAAAGAGAGGATGGGTGAATGCAGATGAGGAAAGGCAGGTTAACTGGAGATGTCCGGGCTGCTGAGTGTTACACGAGATGGCTGCTGGAAACAAGACGGCGGCATCCTCTATGTCTTACATGTGCTCAGGTTATCTCATGCTGATTCTCCTCCGCACTAGCAGAAGCACACACTGGGCCAGAGGTATCTGGGTCCACAATCCTAAAACACTAATAAACAGTCCTTCAACTCAGGGTAAAGCAGGTTAAGGTCAGAACAGGGGTCAGGTCCAAAAAACAGGTTTAGAGATCCAACATCTACAATCCAAAAGCACATTCAGGTTCAGAGAGAACATGCAAACTCCACACAGAAAGACCCTGGCCGACCCTAAAATCTAACCCAGGACCTTATTGCTGCGAGGTGACAGTGCTAACCACTGCCCCTCACTGAAAACAGCTTTTGCCAAAAAAAACAAATTTACAACAAAAGTTAATAACATAGGAGGGGATCTGTAGGCTAATAACTAAAATATCACCTTTTAAAATAACGTGTTGTAATAAACACTATGGTTATGAGTTTATGTGTTTTGTGTGTGAAAAGCTCTCTGTGCATCTCTCTGCTTAATAGAAATGATGATGAGCACTTAATAGGATATTACAACTGGTACGTGGATACCCATAATTTCCATAATCTCAGTGCCTAATAAAACTAAAAACAGTTAACCATCAACATGGCAGCAGTTTCACAATCTCCTTCCACCCACTTGCCCACAACATCACCATGTACTTAGTGGAGACCTGGATATTAATCCCTCACTGATATTAGCTTCATCTAGAGTATCAGGTGAAGAACACAGTGTGATTATCAGAGCAGAGTCAGCATGATGAATAAACCCAGCTGAATCCACTTATCATAGCTTTCTCTAATCTCTTTTGTTTCTCTGAAGTTATCTTTTCATACTTTTTCTAAAGGTAACACACTCGCACAGACACTGTAGAGCATGCTGAGTATATAAAAAGGGTTTGGGTTAGTTATTTATATGGACAGAACATTTTCAAGAAATTGCCAGCCATAACTGGCATGAGAGGCCACTTAAATCTTAATCTTTCAGTATACTGTACCTACAGTACCATTAGCATTGTCCCCATTCTGGTCTGTGATTGGTTTAAAGATAAGAAACAGTGACAGTGATTAAGTTAAAAGATCTAGCTTTGCTGAGTCCAGCTTTCTTTTTACAAAGTGCTCATTAATTTGGGAGACAATTTGGACCTAGAGCCTATCTTTCACTTTGTCACTTCCTTTTGGTGGACTAAACTGAAGAATAAATCTGGAGAGGAGTTAGATTTTTCTTTTTTTTATAATCTTAATTAATTTCGTTACTTACACATAATTTATGTTGATAGCATGTAAGGGCTTTAACAGAAAATCTTTGCTTTAATTTTTGTCTACAACCCCAATTTAAAAAAAGTTGGGACATTGTGAAAAATATACATAAAAACTAAATGCAATAACTTGCAAATCTCATAAACCCATATTGTATTTACAATATAACACTGAAAAATGGGACAACATTTTAAACTGAGAAAATGCACCATTTAAAGAAAGAGTAATTTTGAAAATGATGGCAACAAAAAATGCCTCAAAAATGCTGAGAATGAGGCTACAACAGGCTGAAAAAGTGAGTAGTATTTACATGAAAGTCTGGAATAACAACAACTAATTAGGTTAAAAGGCAATAGGTCTCTTCTTCCTTTTCTTGCCAAGACCCTTGACCGAGCAGTCCTTGATCAACTCTCTGATTTTCTTTCTCAGAGCAACCTACTTGATGCCAACCAGTCTGGCTTCAAGAATGGTCACTCTACAGAAACAGTTGTGGAATCCCTGTGGGCTGCAAAAGCTGGGGGACAGTCCACTGTCTTAATCCTACTTGATCTATCTGCAGCCTTTGACACGGTGAACTACCAGATCCTTTTATCCACACTCTCTGACTTGGGCATATCTGGAACAGCTCTTGCCTGGCTTCATTCTTAACTATCTGGTCAAACCTTCAAGGTATCCTGGCATGGGCATATTTCCAACTCTCACAGCCTCTCTACCGGTGTGCCACAGGGCTCAGTTCTAGGTCCTCTTCTTTTTTTCAATCTATAATTCATCTCTGGGTTCCATCATCCACTCACATGGCTTTTCCTTTCACTGCTACACTGACGACACACAGACTCAAAGACCCTACCTTTCTGAATATACAACCCAATTGATTGTGCAGGCGCTGGTCATATCTCATCTCAATTACTGCAATGCCTTGTCGACAGGATTACCGACATGCACAATCAAACCCCTCCACATGATACAAAACACAGCAGCACGTCTGATTTTTTAATCAACCACACACATCACCCCACTCCTCAAATCTTTGCACTGGTTTTCTGTAGCTGCCTGCATCAGATTCAAAGCTCTGACTGTTGCCTACAGAGTCGTCGACTTAACTGCACCCATCTACCTCAACTCCTTCATTCAGGTATACACTTCCTCACGCCCACTGTGCTCTGCCAAAGAACGCCGTCTGGTGGTCCCGTCACAAAACAAAAAATCTATGGCAAGGCTATTTTTTTCCCTGACTTAGATTTTTGTTTGCTTTGTACCTCACTTGTAAGTCACTTTGGATAAAAGCGTCCACCAAATGACTAAATGTAAATGTAAATGTAGGTCAGTAATGTGATTGGGTATAAAAAAGAGCATCTTAAACAGCCAGAGTCTCTCAAAATTCAAGATGGGCAGTCTGTGAAAATCTGCATCTATACATTGTCGAACACTTTGTGTGAAAGTGAAAAACTATGTTCAGTTTAGTGTTTTCTTTTTTTAGCTTTATGGGGGTGCATTAGTGCCTATGGTATGGGCAGCATCATCTAGAAAGTCACCATCAGTGAAGAATATTGTTGATATATGGGTGCTAAACTGCCTTGCCTGAAGTTTATGCCTTTTACTAATTCAAAAATATTTGGCGTTTGAAATACACCGGGGTCAACAGGGTTTAATGGCCTGTGCACAACTGCAGACTACTGATCCAATATTTAGTTTCAGAATCAGGACCCTGGACAGTAGCTGCCAGAACTCAATTGCTGTCCAAAAAGTAGAAATACTCTAAGCTGATCCTTACAACCCGTATAAGGGCCAATCTGTAGATATCTTAATGGATCTGTATCAACTAAAACAAACCAAATCCAATGAAAATCAAGCTGAATTATTTACTGAATTGTATTTTATTCACCTTAGCTTGTTAGTGTTGCATACTTGGCTTTACCTGTCGGTGAAGATTCTTAGTCATCCATGTGAAATTATCTGGAAGTTGAGCATATTTGGATGAGCAGTGAAACAACCTAACAGAAAGATGTCCGGTTGCCATGAAGCACTTGGCTTCACATGCTTTTTTACTTTTTGGTGCATAATGAAAGTTAGAACGATAAATGTGAAATCACTGGGGCTCATCATCAGGTTGTCAAGCATGCTAAAAAATATGTTATCTCTGATCTGTCTCATGGGCATTCAGACTCAAAGTAACCCTGAAATAAAATGCAGGAGGCCACATTATTGGGCTGTGTAGCTTTAGCGATCAGTGATAATTTGAAGGTTTAAGTGCTTTTTCTCAGTCATAATGGGATTTACAACCAATGACAGTTTAGATCAGCTAATGTTGTCATATCAACATCTAGAGTGACACCTCAGTTAAACGTTTTTTAGAAAACAATCAGTTTTAGTGTCACGGACCGAGTAGAGAACCAAAAGTACTGACGGGCTAATATACATTAAGCTGATAAGGCAGTAATAGGCCACTTTTACGCAGGTGACAACTGTCTACCTGAATGTGTGATGTATTAACACCTTACCTTTAAACTTGGTTATGTGTAATGTTTTTTTATAGTCTGGATGATTCCTGCTAATGATATGACCAACAAAGTCTAGACCTCCAGCCAACAGTGAGCACGATTAGTCAAACCAAGCAGTTCTTGGTTAGTACCAACAAAAAATCTTAAAATGTATAGAAATAAAATACAAATCTGCAAAAATAAGACAGACTACTAAATAGAATCTATTTTAAATGCTTTCAGAGTTTTCATTGTAATTTCCTGTAGCGATAACCACACACGACTATGAATACCTCAATCCATCCATTGATAAAGATTCCATCACACCTATGATAGTTTAGAATCTGATGCAGTGAAAGACAGCAAATGTAGTCTGGTGGTTATAGGGGAAAGACCTAACTATTCCTGTCAGGGTCTAAGTCAACAGTGAGCTTCAAAGGGACACAGTAAATCACAGAGAACAAAATGCCTCCTGAAATGTGTGTCTCCACAGAACACCGAATTTGTGCTTTTATAGTGCTTCTCTTGTCTATTCAGCGAGTCCTCACCACAGCACTATAGTTATCCCTGATTGGCAATTAGGGACTCCTGATGCTTCCTCATTTCCAGAAACAGCAGAGAGAAGATGACAGACGTGATCTGGATATTAGTTCTTATCCTTCACCTTGTAGTTACAGATGCAGGCAGGGTTATTGTGACTAAAACCTCATCAGAGCCATATTACTATCTGTAGTTGAGAAGAGCCCAGCCACAAAATGAAGCTAATGATGGAACAGACCCTCCGTCCACCAGATCGTGATTACTTGAGAAGCTGGGAGGTGTTCTTAC
Source organism: Helostoma temminkii (assembly GCA_900302695.1). NCBI lineage: Eukaryota > Metazoa > Chordata > Actinopteri > Anabantiformes > Helostomatidae > Helostoma > Helostoma temminkii. The sequence continues at coordinate 50,070 of OMLM01020821.1, read as the reverse complement.
TTATAAGGACAATGATGAATAAAACATACACTGTCAACTTATGGTAATCAGATACTTTTACAAAAACACATAGTAGAAAGGAGCTGAATAAACTGTGACAAATACTCAATCTTACAAAGACGTAGGTGGAATACAGCAACTAAATGTAAATAGAAAGTAAATAGAAATACTGATGCTAGTTTCTAGGCTTTGGTAATGTGAGATCATTTGTTAATTGTGTTAAATTACAGATATTTTGTTGATAATTTCAGATCAGTGGCTCCCTGGGTGTCTGGGGAAGTCAAAGATAATTTGGAAAGGTCATGAGATGATTAACATGAAAGGTGCTGCACAAAATTATATTTATTTTTTGTCACTAAATAAATGAGCCCTGTTCTTTGCAACATTTCCCACAATGGTCAAATACACTTTAAAAACATAGGGGGCTCTATAGAGGATATATATAGTATATGAACTACATATACATTGAAATATTTTTTTTTTATAACACACAAAATTATAACAACCATAATGAAAGATTTAATTCATGTGTTTCATCAAGAAAAACAAAAAATCATTGTAAAGTTGCGGAGGCTAAATGGTGCCCTCTGTCTCTTCATTGCCATTTAGAGTAGCAGCAGTGGTTCATGCAGAATTATCGACTTTGGGCTGTGGAATTCATCACTGGATATGTCAGTGGGACGAACAGAAGAGGCTCCACTGATAAATAGAGGTGAGGGGAAACAGCACAATGAAGATTAGAGATATAGAGACAGAAAGAAACGACTTGGAGTCCTTGATCCTGAGGAAATGTACTCTTCTGTACTGAACCCCACCTCCAACTAACCTTCTCAAGGCAAATGAGCACTTTGGCATTATATGGCATTATACTACAATATATGGACCATGAGATGCCCAGTTGTGGTCTCTCATGTTTTGCAAGCAGAGTTGTTTAATGTTATTTATGGTATTACATGTGTCTGTGCGCACGCACACACACACACACACACACACACACACACACACACAGGCAGTTGGTTCAAGCAGTAGTTTACAGCAGAGATTTAATGTTCTCCAAGTCTCTGTGTGTGTCTCACCTGTGCTGCAGCTTGTGTGTCCTCCAGGTGAGGAGGAGACGGAGACAGTGACAGGTCGGTCTGGTCACAGTGACCACAGTGACCACAGTGTCACAGTGATGTAACAGAATGTCACAGCGATGTCACAGCGGTGTCACAGTGATGTCACATCAATGTCACAGCTAAGTCACAACAATGTCACATTGATGTTAGGGTGATGTCACAGTGATGTCACAGCAGTGTCACGGTGATGTCACAGCAATGTCAGGATGATGTCACAGCTATGTCACAGTGATGTCACATCAATGTCATAGCGAAGTCACAGCAATGTCACATGGTGATGTAACAGATGTAACAGGATGATGTCACAGCAGTGTCACAGTGATGTCACAACAGTGTCACAGCAATGTCAGGATGATGTCACAGCGGTGTCACAGTGATGTCACAGCGGTGTTACAGTGATGTCACAGTGATGTCAGGATGATGTCACAGCGGTGTCACAGTGATGTCACAATGATATAACAGTGATGTCACTGTGATGTCACAGCAATGTCAGGGTGATGTCATGGCGATATCAGGGTGATGTCACAGTCAGGTCACAGCGGTGTCATAAAGCCACAAAGCCATTGTAAATCTCTAATAAAAACTATAAACTTAATATTTTATTATACCTCTGAGCACACTGTAGCAGCACAAGATTATATCCTTAGCAGTTTGGGATAGTTTGAATGCAGTACTTGAATAATGCTGTAGGGGGAGCTAGCAGCAGTTTAGCAGTTCTTGGATAATTTAGTGCAATACCACATTGACGACTATAGAGTAGAAACTGTGTGAAAAAACAGGGGTAAAAAAATCATTATGGGCCAAAAGTGAGGAATTCTTCTGAAAAACAGAGAAATTGCTTTAGGCGGCAATTTCAATGCAAAATAAGTGAGGAACAGCTAAATTGTCCTCACTTCTCAAAAATGTCCTCACTTTGTTGGTTAAAAACTGTCTTTGGTTTTCACTAAGTAGCAAGTACAAAGACACACACACACACACACACACACTGACAAGGCAAATAAATAATAAAGTATATTCTGTTCTGCTAAAGTGCCATATGGAGGTTCCCTCCATCCCTGAGGATAGAACAGCTCATGTCTCTGGGCAATGAGCCTAAAGTGCAACATTTTCCAACCACTTCACTTAGTTTCCCTCAGTGTTATCAAGTAGAGATCCTCTGATCTCTCTGCTGGGCTCAGTGCACTAACAACTACAGTTTTTCCTTGACCTATATTTTATTTACAATAGAACAGAGAAAACATATGAAATGTTTGAACTAAGAAAATGTACAATTTTAAGGAAAAACAACAAGGTAATCTTGAAACTGATGAAATTTTTAACACAGTACTGCCTGTGCAGCAGACAACCCAATATTACATTTAAGCCTTGTCCCTGGTTCACAGAGATTGCTCCAGATTCTTGTAATTGTTTGATTATATTATGCACTGTAGCTGCTGATATATTCAAAGTCAAAGAGTACGCTGAAAATTGTTAAATTGTAGATGTTCTTGTTTATTTCAGTTCCAACGTGAATAAAATATGGGTTTATGAGATGTGTGAGTCATCAGATTCTGTTTTTACATAGATTTTTCATTGTCTTAACTGTTTTGGAATTGAGGTTGTAAAATGAACTGGCAATGATAATGACAGAGCAAACTGAATAAATAAAAAGTAGAGAGAAAAAGAGAGCAAGAGGCAGAAAGAGGTGAGCAATAAGAGGCTGCGGCAACACACTTATATGCAGATACGTGGTGAATGTGGAGCAGAGATGAAAACTAATGCTAAGATTGAAATTGAAATGGAAATTGGTGTGAGTGCCACCATAGGAGAATGGGTAAGTGTGAAAAGTGGCTGTGAATGAAGAAGTGGATACAGGGAGAAGGTGAGAATGATTCAGGTCTAGATGAGGATACCAACAGGCGATAAAATACCTTATGCCTTGATGGACAGATGTGTGAACATGCGCTGGACAGATTATTAGCAGATGTGTGTGCGTGGTCTTAGCCCTGCGATGACATGTTATCTGAATGAGATAATTAAAAGGCCTGTCACATCAGTTGTGGCTGGATGAGATCTCATGTTTTCCAGAAGCAGAGGGAGAGAAGATCTGTAATAACTCATTTAGGGCCTTGGCCTTAGGGCCCTGGAAAGAGGTGTCTTATGATTCAACAATCAGCAATGTTATGCGTAATTTATATCCTGTTAGAAGAAATATAAAATAAGATTCAAAACTGATAACCGGTAACATTTGTAGGGGCTGGCGGGCAAGTTCTCTGGAAGTTGGACACTTTTAAACCACAAAAATACTGTAGCATTGCAAGCAACAGACACATTGAAATCACAAGAAACTCTTAACTCTTATAGATCACACAAATCAACTTTTTTTCAAGCAAACAAACAGGAACTGTGACAGACAATCACATTCACTGTCAGTGTCGCCACTGTGTATTGAAAGCAAGAACAGGCGAGCAGGTGATAACCAGGTAGCATAAACCCAGACAGATAATTTGTTAATAACATGCAAGCTCTGCCATGGTTAAATAAACCTGTTTACTGATGAAGCTGCTACCTCACATATGGGAACCGCATTAAGTAACTGTTACATCAGCACAGAGTTGGTAAAATATATGTAATAGAAGATTACATTTACATTTGAAACAATATAGGGATTCTGCTCCCATGTGTCCATGTGGATTGTCATATGAGGAAGGCGTCCACATCCACATTAACAATTATAACACAAAAAGAAACACGAACTGTAAAGTGAAAATCATTATCTTGAAAGAAATCATTTGATGTTGACACATTTGGTTTTTAAAAAATCTAATTTCTCACTTAATTAAAAATCACATTTAAGTCACAGCATTGCATATACTGCACATAAACATGATAAACAAAACACCACCCCACAACTAAAGCTAAAGCTTTGTCATTAGAAGTGTGAATGTAGCATAAATGTAAACATTGGTCATTTGTTCTGTGCAGAATATTTGTACATATTAACTGCATGAATCCCTGGGCTAAGGATAATCATAAAGTTGACTGGAGCTAAGGGTAAGCAGACCTGGAGACTAATCACTGAAATCAGGTTAAAGATGTGGGTTAGAGTTACAGTATTTGACTTACAAAAAAACACTACGAGTGTTGAATAAACTGTGCCTCACAAAAGAACATTTAAACTACAGTAAACAACAGTATGTGTTATAATCCTAGAGTTTAGATATGACGTCATAGTTGAGCAAATTGTAGAAATGTAGAGAGTTTAGTACTGTGGATTTTTTTCATAGAAGTGGACACCTAACAAAGATGACAGTACACACTGAGGTAAAAAAAACAAACAATTAGAAATGGTTAATATCTCTGTTCATTAGTCTACTACAGGTACATCATGGTCAATCATCTCCACGGTGTCCATAAGTAATTACCTTGCTTCATGTGCCTGAAATTTGTCAAAGAGAACCTTCACTTTACAGTGTAAAAGTGTCACCCCGTACCGACATGAAATGTTATTCCAAAGGTCATTTTAAAGAATCACTGTATGTGGACCATCATAAATGGCAGCTGCTTTGCTGCCTCAGGGTCTCGACAGTTTGCCATCATCACAGCAACAATGATTTCCCAGGTTTATGAAGGTATCCTGGGGTAATTTCAGGATAAGGGCAGCAGCAGGATGATGACCCTAAACACTGAAGTAAATGCAAAGGCTCACTCAAAGCCCCAGTAGAAGTACAAACATTCAAACCATACATCCCAAAAAAACAATGGATCTTAAGCAGTTTGGTCCAAACAGCGTCTCAACATGTAAATCTCACCCACAGCTGAAGAAAGTGTGTTTGAGGTTGCTGCTGCCAAAGAATACCTCACCTGCACTACAAATGTTATATTTGTGTTCAATAAAGATGCAAAGATTATAATTGTCTAAGTCTAATATAAGATGAAAAATATTTTGTCTAAAACAGTGATCAGAAGATCAGGACATGTCTCATTGATAGTTTCTCTCCATCTGATGTAATGCTTCATTAAATTGGTTTAAGCAGAACAGGAGTGAAAAATAGCAATTAGTCATTTTGGAAGAGAGACTGATTGTTCATATTTAATTATTTTCACATGGTGCTCAGTGGTGCACGGGCTGGCCTGCTTTAATGTACGGTTCACTGGTTAACATGGGAATAGCGCTTGCCTAATTGAATTGCTGACTTGTGTGCTGTAACAGATTGCAATCAGGAGAGGGATTCAGCACACACACACAACAGGCCTATATATCTCTCAGGCCTGACATCTGATCACTGGAAGAACAATTACAAGCCAATGCAGTGGACGACTGCACTGATTTAGGCGATAAAAACGTAACTGCTAAAGAATAGCACAACGCTTCTCTTGGGTTTGTAAGAATTCTTGTTTCCTGCTCATTTGCAATCTAAATATAGCAATCAGAGTTTGAGGATTTTTCAGATTGTTCACAATCAAGAAGAGATGCTTTTAAAAAACTGCTTAGATGATACTTCAGCCCACTTCAGGGAAATATACTCTGCATATAAATACCATTTAACACTAAGCATGCCAACAATCAAATCACAAGGAGGGTCATGCTAAGTGCTAACACTTGAGCATGTGCTTGTATGTGTGTGTATTAATGAGAACATAAGTACTGAAAGGAATCTGTGGGTCCATGTCAGTGTCGGCAGCTACAACTACCCTGTGCTTAAAATCAGAGTAAAAATGGCCTGCAGAAAATAATCTTTGTGGATACGGTCTTTATTATCATTCCTTAGATTTAAAACAAAGTTGTAATATACATAGTTAATAACTGTCTTTATTGGAATTTAGTTTTACTTAAAATAACCATTATTTAAATATGCACAGTGCACATTCACATTGCAAGTTATTATGAATCAGAACAGAATCAGAACTCCAAATATTACTTATATATTTGCATGTATATTTTGGAATACAGTATTATTCTACAATATCAACAATTTGAGCATGTGAAGAAAATTTTAGGTTTTACTGTCAGGTTGTGTAAGCCAACATAAGGTATTCTTAGCTATTAATGTTTGATTTAAAACACCAAATTGCAAAATACCTAGAAGTGTTACTGAAGCTATCCAGTGATTATGATTAAGTAGAAGCATACAGTACTTCATTGTGAAATTATAGTGCAAAAATTATTATTATACAATGTGCCATACTGTACTTATATTCAGGGTTGGGAATACTGCAGACTTCCCAGATTTTTTCAAATTTTTTTCAGGAATGTGGGAAAATATCTGAAGTTGATGGATTTCATTCAATCCTGGCTTCCCTGCTGCTGATCCTGAGGAGGCATCACAGCTGGAACACCATTACACTGCTTTTATCACCAAACGGCTCACTCACTTCGGTTTCTGCCTGCTCTGAAAACAGCCTCTGTTATCTATGTATCTCTGACTAGATTTAAAATTGCCTGGGCTATCTCTCTTAGAATGGGGTGTAAATAGTATTCATCATGCAGCTCCATTGAAAATGCCCTCACCACTGCAAAATCCCTGACAATAGTAAACACCGACTGCGTTCGCTGCTCTGATGAGAGGAATGGGACCATTCAACACCATGCATGAGTAGTCACTGCTTGGCAAACCTCTATTTTTACTGAGTCTTTTTGAATGCGAACATCAAAACACAGCCTTTGTCCTGTTGAATCTCCATGTGAAATGTGAGATGTATTTGTTGAGTAGGTGGTATCCGTGGCGATGGAGGGCTCCATATGTTCCACATTTGTTTACACAGTCATTACAGGACTCTCCACCTTGTGTGACTATATTGTTGTCTTAGCGGGAGCCAGACTGTCACGCCAACACCACCTCCCCTCTTCTTCTTCCTCTCCATCGTCACAGGAACACCAGCCACAGGGGAGAGCCGGTCCGCAGGAAATTAGGAGTGTGACAAGATAAGACCCAGCGTTCATCTGATACTGTTCCCTGGCAACCAGCAAGAGCAGCAGAGAGTGACAAAAAATGAAACAATAAGTAAGAAACATACATGTTGATATGTGTGTAATGGGGACAGTGCCACGTCCGCTTTGTCCAACTATATTTATGTGTGGACTCAGTGTTTCAAGACCAACACTTACTTTTCTATAATTTTCTATAATGCATATAAGCAACACTATCTGTCTATCTAGTTGTCTGTAGACTACCTGACTGGTGAGTCGATATTTCACTTTCATTTCACTTCATTCTTCGAAACACTGCCAGGAAGCTATGTGACTGTAGGCCTATCTCACAATGTGCTTTATGGGTTTCCACATCAGCATGTGGCGATAAAGTGTTACCGCTGTCCCAGCAAAGAGTCACAACAAAGCCCATAAAAACATTTTCACTTATACAAAAAGCCTCAAATCTAATCTCAGGTTAGAAAATGAAAGTGTCAAAACATTTTAAATAAAGCAACTTCAAATTAGTGAGATTCTGATACAAAGAACATTGTAAATAAATAGGATTATAGCTACAGTGTGTATAAAGCATTATATAGGTCTGTGCTGTGGCTTCACAGTTGTCAGCTGCAAACTGAGAGGCAATCTCTGTGTCTGCCGTCTGATTAAATCTGTCCTTATGAGATGAAGCACGCTCGTTCAAACATCTCTGCAGATTGAAATGAAAACAATTTCAACCTGGATTCTTCACCAATGGAAGGAATAATCAAAAAGACTATCCAAGACCATACAGCAACACATAACACAGAGAGAGAAAAGGTGTCATGTGGAACAGTTAATGTTCAAATATGTCAAATCTTGTTTTATATAACTGGATTAGATTAATAAACATCAATTGTAATATTTTAATCATTTTTTTAATTCTGCTACACCAGCAATAGCCATGGACAGAGGTATTATGTTTGCTGTTTGTCCATCCATCAATCTTATTCTCATGAACACAGTTTCTCACAAATGCGTTGAGGGTTAGGGTTATTTCTTCAAAATTGCCACAAATGTCCACTTGAACTCAAGGATGAACTGTTTAGTTCTTCACAAACACTGTAGCTCAAGATCACCTGGAGGGGACTTCATTACATTTATTAAAGGCATCTGCTTGTATTGAACTCCAAAATGTTAAATAAATAAGTACGATATTATGAAATAAATAACTACATAAATATTTAACTTAAACTTAATTTAGCCAAAGTTTGGATTTATTTCATAATACTGTTTTTCACAATGGCCTATTTATTTCATTATGCAACTTTTCAGCAGAATGATTTTATCTGTCAATCAATGCCAGTGGGTTGGACCTGCACACCTATTGGCTGATCCTTAAACATCGATTAGTTTTCCTGGATACCTGCTCACTGGAATGGTACAGTTAAAACATGCTTGGTCAGAAGTCATGGGGGGATGGTGTTAGCTTCCTTTAGTTCTGCTCATTTTAACACAGAAGAGATTTTAGCAGAGAAGACAGTCTAGTTCTGAGGCTGACCAAGCAGTCATTACATAATGTTACTCACAATGAACAGCATGGACATGGACTTCATGGACTGGGTCTAGCTGTGTTAGCGTTAGCATTTGGTAATGTTGTTGCTGGACTGTTGTGAACTTGGACCAGGGACAGCTTCATCACAAATATGTTGCTGCTGCAACAACATTACTCTTTCAGACTGAGGTGAATGTGTACCATCTCACTGGTTAGCAACACCTCAGATGAGACAAGTTACTCAGACTTTTTCCCTCCATCCATGCCATCCACAAACTTTAGCTGCTTTCAGTCATGCACTCCGGACTATCAGGTCCAGACTTAATATGGAGTTTTCACACATGCAGCACCCTCACGGACATACCTAGTGAAGGAGGCATGACATGACAGAAAAGCTTACCACAGAAAATCAGCTGTGTTTTGTTTTCAGCACATCGAAGCAATTAGAAATTGATTAGAAACAAGGTGTAATGTAAATAACATCAGTTTCACTACGGAGAGAAGTGCATCCAGTTCACGTGTAAAAGCAGCTTTTGTCACACCACTGTAACATTTTTTGTTCCCAGTGTTTTACTTTAGTTGGAGTTGCAGCTATGTTTGAAATCATATACAACAGAGGAGTATAAAAAATTGATACTGTGTGCTATCTCTTATGACTGTAGGAGCTAAAGGAGCAGCCAATCACATACCTGGCTCTGCCCTCTCTGCTTTGATTGACAGACAAAGTGGTTCTACTGAAAAGGCACATTATGAAACAAATAGGCCCTTGGGAAAATGCCATTATGAAATAAAAGCTGACTTTGGAAAAATTACGTTTTGAATTAAAAACTAATGGAATTAAATAATTAAATTCTATTAGTTTTTAAATACATTTCTTTGCAATAATTTGTGTTATTGGGAAAATAACCAGCATGAAATAATAATATTCACAATGAATATGAGACTGGACAGACATGTAAGCTGGTTAGTAAAGGCATGTAACAGTGAGATGTAATTTTTGTTTTATTTTCACATTAGTTAGTTAATAAAGCTCTGTTCAGAAGACTGCACATAAGGTCAAGTCAACTTAAACATGAGGAAAAAAGTTGAGATCAACGTACCATAAATTCTGTGACTGTGGTGAAAGAAAAGAATATTGACTATTAAACAGTGTCTTCAGTGGATGGGTTGCATGAAGATTTTTTTTTTTAATGGCTATAGCTCTAGATGTAAGCGAAACTCACACTGATCTCACAATGAGGTCATTTGTAAGTGACTGTCTGATGATTGAATTTAACAGCATCTGACCATAAGTCATATTAATTAGTTTATAATTGTGCAGCTTTTGCATTATTTATAGTAAAATAAAATTTAAAATTTGTATTTAAATATCATGATTTTTTTGTAAATAATCCAAATATAAGATGTCACAACTTTATGTTTCTCTAAAAGTAAACTTTATTTTAACAGGATTTCATTTTGTTTATTTAACTTGTTGAGTTAAAGTTGACATTTAATATAAATTTATAAAGTTGCCAGTACATAAACACAGACCATACTGCTCGTCTTGCAGTATTAATAAACTGATTAAACTGTTATTAAACTTTATATGGGTATGTTTAAATATTCACAGCACTTAGTTAAAGGGAATACTGTGGGTTGGCCTAAGAGAGAAACTTGTAACAGTTACTTCATAGACAAAGGCCTTTTATGATCTTTAAACAAAATCTTTCTCTAACCAAAGTGTTTTCCTTGCATAAAACGAGAACTCTCTGGACTCTGGACTTGAACTCGAGTCGGGTGCGTGACAGTCCTGTGCATTGAACATCCACCATCCACCATCCATCCGGAGCACTACTGTACTTTCAACTTACTTTTTATTTTAACATAAAAATATCTTCCATTGGAATATAATCCATCCAAAAATGATGTTCCCCACTAAAGATTTTTTTAGAAGACAGGGTTGGTAATCATAATCTTCAGTACTTCAGCACTGCCCTAACAGAAACACTAACGCATTTAAACAATTTGACTGGTTTCTGATGTACAACATCACTTAGATAGCCTCTCCTAGGTTTGTTAATCATAGGGAAATGTAGGCTTCAAGTTCTCAAACTCATTACTGTACATCTTTGAAACCTTCTGCCCTGAAGCTGGAGGATGGTTTTCCATCACATAAGATCAGCCACACCTACATTTTTAATCTACATCATATTGTGGAAGTCAGATCTCATCCCCACAGCATTAGTGACATCAGTGAACATAATACAGCCTCACGTATGTTCCCGGATTTACTCCTTCAGAAAACAGTGAGAAAATCTCTTCTGGTTGCATTAAATTAGTCAACCAATTGTGTCTGACATGTAAGTTTGGACACATATGAGACACAGTTGGTTCTTGTTGCTGTTGCTGTGGTTTGTTAAAATAGAGTCTGTGTGCCTGATGGGATTTTCATTCATGTGGAACTCCTGTGATCAATAAAAGTAACCAGGAGGCCAATGCAAATTACTGTCTCAGTCAAGCTGAAGCTGAGCCCTAAATGTGTCTATTTATTTAGCAGAGGTGCCTGACATGCAACCAAACCAGTTCATCACCATGTGTAGAAATGTGTGCCAGGTGTCATTTTTAATTATGACATAACAACAACAAGCCATCAGGCTGAAAGGCAGCAAGATAAATCACTCTGACGGATAATTTTTCTAGTCATTGGACTTGCTGGAGAAAGTGAGCATCTGTTCCCATACACAGGAGGCCATAAATGAGTCTATTTCTGGAAGTCTCCTTTTACATGTGCAGGGTGCAAAAAGTATCACATCATGGTGATTACACTGACCACTTGTATACACTACATATTACTATAAGTTGGTGTTGTTAATAGGCAAAGTAAAATATCTTGCACTTGCTTGTTCTCGTTAATATTCCTTCTACAGCAGATGAAGAGGATAATCATTTGTGTGTTTTAATCTTTTTTAATCTTTGACCTTTTAATGTAAGTAAAAATATTTTTGATTATCACATTGATCGGCTGTGAAGTCACAGTAGGAGCACCTCTTAGTGGAGAAGGAGAGACAGGCATCAGAGGTGCACTTAGGAAAAAGGACAGATATTATTGAAAATAGATCACACTCAAACTGAAAAGAAACACTGACATTCAGCGCTCCTCTCAGATTCACAGTTGGAAACCAACAAGGAACATACAACAAACAATTTGACATAGCTGCAGCTGGACATTTAGATTTTCAATTCAACATTTCGTGTCTCCATCATGCTGATGGCACAAGCGTTTAGGAGAGCTGGTGCCAGTTTGCTGTCATTCCTTGTTTAACAGCTTTTATGTGCAATTTGGATTGTTTGTTGTCACACTGGCTGTCATCCTTAATGTCCCCATCAAAACCATACAAACCAAAGCATGATGAGAAACTCATTCAGACTTGTGTTTACGGTCACAAGATATCACAAGATTTAAAAATAAAGGGTCTAAAACAAAACTGACTCAGAGCAGTCCAGAAGAGGCTGAAGTAAACTTTATCTGTGTTTTAAGTGAGATATATGCAGTTAATTACCATTCCTTAAAGTGTTCTTTTAAACTCTGATCTTGTCAGAATCTCTCCTGGCATAATAACAAGATTTTAATTACCTGTTTTAACAATATCAACACAATGTCCATTTTGGAGCAGCAGCTGTTCAGGAGCTTTTGATTACATCAAAATCTGTGTCAGCTGTACCAAGTTGAAGAATGAGCTTTTACATTTCCAAGAAAATAACCAAAATATATGTTCTTATCAAGATTGTCATCAAAGGCTTTTCATAACAGCTAGAGTTTTCTGACAACTACTGTTTCCAATGTCAAGACTGTCATTCACAACTGGTAATATAACAAACTGTTGTTGTTTTTTAAAATTAGATATAAGTAAGTGCAAACAGGTTTTTCAGTTGAAGTCTGGTGAAAAGGGACAGCTAAACATCCTCAAATAGAGCAGCACCTCTTGGATTGGGATCAGGGTACAAGTTTTACTATGGCTTAGAGTAGTGTCTTAGTAGGAAAGAACGAGCAGTAACAGAGAGCCAATTTAATGATCAAGAAGATAACTGGTGTGAGAAAACGTGGTAAGGTTGAAAACCTACAGGGTGGACATAGGGGCAGGAGTCAGAAGATAGTTACAGTAGTCTAGGCAGGAAATGACAAGTGTTTCACACCTGGGCCACCTTATTAATGAAAAAGGGGCAAATCCAGGAGCAGTCTACTACTGCAATGTTTGCAGAGGATGACAGTTTGTGATCCAGGTTCATGTTATGTTGTCAAAGTTGGCACTACAACTGTCAGGGGTGATCAAGAGGAACAGAAGTGCAGTCTTGTTCATGTTGAGCTTTGGTTGGTGTCTTGACATTCACTCCAGTGTGTCAGACAGGCAAGCAGAAATGTTTACTGTGTGTCGAATAGAGGAATGACAAGAAAGGTGTGTGTATGACAGCAAGTGTCCTTGTCTAGAAGAAGAAGATGAGAGAGCCCAGGATGGAGCCTTGTGGCACTCCTGCTGTCAGACTGACTACAGGATCCTTTCCATGCCACCTAGAGGAGCAACCTGTCACTTAGACACTATCATTTGAGGATGGAGAGGAGGATCTGATGTTCACAGTGTCAAATGCAGAAGATCAATCTATGAGAACAGAGCAGATGGGTTCGCTCTAGCAGAATGAAGCCCTTCTGTCCCTGCTGAGTGGCCCACTTTAAAACTAGATTATTGGGGGTCAAGGGGGGTTCTGTAAGAGAACAGTTTGTTAAAAATGTTGCAGTGATCTGAAAAGATAGAGAAGTCAAAACCATACAGGTCTGAGCTTTTTGTTTTCTTGTGGGTGTGGTGTTGGTTGCTTAGAATGGTGCAACAGGGACAGATTTGAAATGAATGGGAAAGTGTCCTGAGGCTGCATATCACTTAATGAATATGGCATATAATCTGCAGTAGGATAGTTCACTCATATGTGACATAAAACATATGGGACTATTTTCCTTGTATAATTTACATTAACATGGGATAATTAATTTATTTTAGCCCAATTATTTAAACTAATGAGCCACTTTAAGATATAACAAACATATAACCAGTTCTTTGGGCATTTTCTTGTTATTTTTCTTGTTTTCCCATTGAGTCGGCTGATAGAAAAGGAGCATTAGTATAGTTGTGCTCTATGTATCACTACCACTTTTAACATAATGTAGCATACACATACAGTACCTACAGGAAGGAAGTAACAGAAATAAGTACTGAATGTGTTTTAGACACGACAATGGTGAAAGTGACAAGACCTCATCATCTTTATTTGTCAATCTTATCTATCTGTCTTAAACATGTCATGTTCAGCAGGGTGTCAGGCTCACCACTGGGTGCTGCCACTAAAGCGCCATCACATAAAAGCTACATGTCACTCCACATCATCCATTAGATCTTCTTCTCCACATGAAGCCTCTCTCTGCCTCTTCACACATTCTGTTTCTCTTTCCACTATCTCAACCATTCCTTCAGTATTTAAACATCCAGGTTGTTTTAGTCTGTTACTTTGCAGTGGTCACCTCAAACAAGGCAGTAAGACAGTTATGAAAACATAATATCCACACATAAGATTAGGCAGCTAAAAAACTTAGTTATAGTTAGAAAGAGAAGGAAACCACATACAATTTATGACTTAGATTTGGGGTATGATAGGATGTGGGATATGAAAAGAAAGAAAGAAAGCATTAAGAAAACTTCACAGTAACAATAACAGATAACACACAGTATGTAACAAACTGCTGCCTGTACAAACAGTTCTTTAGGTACAGATGCACAGTATTCAAGCTAATCACTACATGTAAATTGTGAGTTACATAATCGCCCAAAATTAGCAAAATATCTTTGGATGATGGGTTGAATTATGGAAATGTTGTACAAGGAGAGTATACACATACACACGTCATCCCTATTTGCCTGCTTGCTGCAGCGATCACGTGTTGCATGCATTCATGTGACACCAGACCTCAACATTAGTATGTGAAAGTCAGTACATTTAGCACATCCACAGGCGGTCAGACAGGCTGTCAGCTCCCATCAGCTGCTGCTCATCTGTGATTCAGCAGCTAGATGTGGATCCAGTGGGGGCGAGACCTTAAGGAGGTGGAAGAAGACAAGTTGAATATTATGTACGTGCTGAGACTGGCCCTCTGTCAGCCCCAGTCATTCAGAGCCCTTCCTGAGCTTCCCATCGGCCCTGTAGTCATGAATGGCAGTGCTGGGATGACAGATAGAAAGTCATGGGTAAACAGGTTAATGGAAGTCCAGATTTAGCATAAGAGCTCAGTCACCTCCCCGCTGGACCCCGCTGACTTTTACAAATCACACAAAGTCCGTCATTCACTGCCTGATTATGTACTGCTGTCTTCATAACACCTTTTGAGGGTACAGTGAAGTGTGTGTCTGCAGTATGTATGTGTAGTTTACATGGTTACAACCCCAGGCAGCGTGATTAAACCCTTTATCCTGTTCCTTTTTTCAGTTTGACAAGGTTTCAGTCTGACATCAGAGATCCTGTGAGTCACAGCAGATCTGTTGGATTCACAGTAAAATGACTTGAATGCTAGATTTGATTCAATAAATGCAATATAAGATGATGGTGTATATGTGCCATTCATGATATGTTTATATTAAGTAAAGCTAATTTCTGGTTGTCAGTTTGTTTCTGATCACAGCTCTAATGACCACATCTAACCATTCACATATATGACACAGACTTGTGGCAGTTTCATAAACTCACTAAAATGAAAGCTCATAAATTCTGCTTACAGTGACAGCTACATGACTGCCAGATATGCCTGTCTTCTCTGTCCTTCTCCTGCCGATCTGTCTGTCTTGTTATTTCCTGCTTGTCTGCCATCTGTGCCTTGGAAATCTAGATTTACCTGGTATGCAGCTTCTTCCTTCATTTCAGGTTATTTATTTGGCAGCAGTAACATACCGCATATTGTGTGAATACAATTCCAACAAATACCAATAGAATATATAGAGCTTTACTGTGGTGTGTTTATTAGTGACTGAAATAAGTCTGGTGTAGTGTCCTGACATTATGTTTACAGACTACCTAATGTTTTTGTTATGTCTTCTGTGTCATTTATACAGGTAGTTGGGATGGGTAGCACATAGTTAGAGTAGGTGGCAGGCACACAGGACCAAGTGTTGAATGACTCAGGACTGGTTCTTCTTGTGAGTAGATACAGTATTTTCTTTTGACTCCATGTAATGAAAACACCTCATTATGGGTGGTAATAATGTGAGTTTTCACTGCAGGAACTTAACTGAGCCCATAACCTGAATTTGTGGTGAACAGTTATGGTTTGCTTTTCCACAAAATTTGTTTTGGTTGCCATTTATACCCATGCATGTGTGTTTTCACTAAATCTTGACACCAGACAGCTCTTGCCTTTTGCATACAGTACCATACAGTACCTTTTACAACAGTGTGTCATACTGGGGTTCGTGTCTCTTCTCGTGCAGTGATTTGCTAATCTGAATAACTAATCAGAGTGGTCTGTCTCACTGATGAGCATCCTATTGATTCAACAAAGGCCATAGATGGGGTGCAATTAGTTCCAATGGTGTAGGACACACCACAAAAATTAGGCCACAGCTCACAACCTGAAATTGGTCAACAGCCAGCTGTCATTTTGCTGTGTCAAAGCCCCAACTGATCACAAGTGACAAGTGCACAAGCAAAATGACATCAAAATAACCCCACCCCATGCAAGTTCCAGGAAGCT
Organism: Helostoma temminkii; assembly: GCA_900302695.1. NCBI lineage: Eukaryota > Metazoa > Chordata > Actinopteri > Anabantiformes > Helostomatidae > Helostoma > Helostoma temminkii. The sequence goes on along the minus strand of OMLM01020821.1, from coordinate 33,763 downwards.
GATTTTAGTACTACTTCCTTAAGGGTGCTGAAATCTTGCTCCCAAACGTTTTCTCCAAAGTACACATTCCCTCAAAATCTAGCCTGATATATTGTGTTTCTTTGGAAATGTTGGGATGTCCTCTAGGATATAAAACTGTTTCACCAATGCTTGTATGCACACAACACAGCCTTTTAATGGCTGACCCATCAGCTATGATGATGGTTTAACTTAAACATACCCCAAGGTACATGCATGAAACTAAAAAGCATAAAAAGAGCTACCTGGTAAAAACACACGACACCACAATAACAAGATACCCTTTACACAGTCAATGTTACGTAAAGTGTTTCCATAAATGTAGCCAATGATCTCTTGACTGCTGTGGTCAGCCACTATGGGAGGGGATGGGATGCTTCTGTTGCCACGTAGGTAACACTCATGTTCTGCGGATGTGCTTTTACTGATCATCTCTCTCTTCCCTGCTGGTTTAATTATTGCAACCCCAAGCGTTATTTCTGTGGTAGCAGTGGAAAATTTACGCCCAGCAGGAACATAAACCCCTGAGAGAGAATTCCTGAAATCAGCCTGATGTAGAAGAGTGTGTGTGTGTGTGTGTGTGTGTGTGTTCCATCCTAGCTGCATTTCCTCTGATTACTCTTCACAGTATGAGTCACCACATAAAATATAGAGGGCATGATAAGTATCTGCTTTTGTAACACGTCAGATAACTGACTCTTTAGCACTCATGAAATCTTCAGAAGAGGACAAACCTCCATATGGACTACCCATTAAACTACATTCATTTCATACAATGTTGTCAAGCCACATGAAAGACAGATTAATATTGACTTAAGGATTTAGACACTCAGACACACATTCGTTAGCTCTAACCATCTATGTGCATAACCCTAAAGTTCATCCTAACCCTAATCAAAATCTAATTACTGAATTATAAAACCTAGTCTTAACCTCTAAATACTCTTTAAACTTGTGAGACCAAAATGTTCTCACATGGTATTTGAACAAAAGTTGTCCACATAAGCAAAATAAAGACATGTGTGCACACACACACACCTTTTCTAGCTACTGAAAGCAAGAGCAGCATTTAATTTATGCAAAAATTTGAATAGAACCAAAAACAAAGAAGCAGCAGTTAAGCTTTTAAGCCTTGTCTTCATTTGTCAACATTGTCTCTGCACTGAGAACATCATCAAATCATTTATTCCTCACATTTAACATCTCTCTATCCCAATTTCTCTCTATTTTTGTTTCTCTATTTCACTCTATTTCTATTTTATCTTTTTCCTATTGGCACCCTGTTCTCTAATTTAAAAGCTCATATTATCTTCACCTTTTTAAGGTTTATTTAATCCTACAAACAGCATGTTGTTCACTGCAGCCTTGTATTTGTCTTTTTAAAATACATAAAATACCTGGGAAGCATCTGATCAGTGATTGACAAAATTCTTATCTAATAATTTGATTTGAAAGATGAATTCTGATTAAATGAGTCACCAGAAAATCGAGACTGTTGTTGAGTAAATTCTGTTTATCAAATTTACTTGACTTGTGATGCAGACGACAAGAGAACTGCATTTGAAGAAAAGGTTTGGTTTCCAGCAATACACTGACCCCAAGCTCGCAGTCAAAGCTACACACAGGTGTTTAAGAACAGTTCTTCTGTGGACGAATCAGACTTCAGTCTCATTCAGAATCAGTTTCTGAACGACTGCTCACTCAAATCCCCATGCAACATGACGGAGCTTGAGCAGTTTTTCAAAGACTGTGTCTAGATGTGCAACCCTGACTCAGACCTACTCTCCAGGTGCATACTCACTTGAAGAGGGTGAATACTTATAGCATAAGAGTAGCAGGGGTCACAAATTACAGTGCCAAGGAGACTACACCACTTTACTTCTTTACACAGTTTGTAATTCAGGAGACCTTGACTTTTGCAAACACATATTTTCTTAAATTTTACAGAGAACCAACACAAAGTGCCCTGTAGATGTCTAAATAAGTCATTTTTCATCAGGTATTTCCTTAATTTAGTCAGTTTGTCTGCGAAATGGAGCACTGGTCTTTCTCCCCCAACACAACACATCAATGAAAAAAAGTATAGGTGAGTAACCTGATTACTTAAGTGCATGTAAACGCAGTAAGAGAGACACTCTTAAAGCAATCTCACTCTGTCTTATGTAAAGCTGATGTCCAGGTGAATTACCGTACTACCAAACTTACAATTTATCCACCTACCCAAATTCCAGTCATAAAACTTCAATACCATCATTATGATTCAGACTTGTAAAAAGAAATAAAAGGTCAAAATGTTTCCTTTTATGTGAATGGGTGTGAATAAATTCAATAAGCACACACACATAATTAGGTTACAAACTTGTATTAAAGTGATAAGTTGGCTCTGTGATATAATCAGTTAACTGGTTAGCTGATAAATTGCATTGAGTTTGGTTAATTACACACAGAAGAAAGCAGGACAGCAGAAACAAACTCAGCCACTGGGACCCATTGTGAACTGACAAAACCCCATCAGAGACACTTTTGGACATTTGCGTGCATCATATGACCCATGCATCCTGACAACAGCCGGCATGGTGATTATCCAAGCACAGCATGATGAGACTGGAAAAGGTCAGTAGCTATGATTAGTTTCTAACACTTGTTTGCCAAAGCACCTGCCACTGATGAGGCCGGACATGTTAGTCTGCACACAGAGGCGTACGATCAGTGATTTCATGCTGTCTCTCATCAACTGTTAAATCTTCTGCAACTAGACAGAGTTGATCTCTTGTTTGCAGCAAATATGTTAAATGTCAAATCTATAGCAGATGAATAGTAATGAGCTGACAGGAATCTGAGTGTGAGACAGCATGAAGGTAATCAACTTGGCTGATGACAATGCAAGTAGTTTCTTAATTTTTATGCAATTTCCCTTGAAACGTCCATACTCTCTAGAGCTCTTCTGTCTCTTCTCTGGCAATTCAGCCAGCACACAGAGTTACACATCAATACTTGATCGGAGTCCAAGGTAGCCTGCAGTTACCCAGCTCCACCAGCTGGTCGGGGCAGCTTCGCCATGGAACGGGAGAAAAGATAGCAGGGTAGAAAAGACTGGAACGAGCACTGCTCGCAGACTGCTGCAGGCTCACTGTGCCCAGAGAGCCAGCGGGAAGCACTCGGCGGTGCATAGTTAGCCTCAGGTGGCACCAGGAGAGCACAACAGGGATCCATACTAAAATATCCCAAACAGAAAAAAACTACAATAAAAGTGCTGCCTATCGAGCAGCTGATGAATGTGTTTGTGTGTTTGTAGAGGAGGTGTTGTTTGTTTGTTGGGTCCAGCGGGACCCTAAATGTGTTAAGTCCCATGTGTGACAATAATAGACAGCCCAGCATCTGCCACTAAAACTCACTTCCTCCATTTTTCTCTGTCCTGCCACAGAGCAAAGCCACACTTAATCTCTAAAGAGACAGGCAGACCTGTCACACTCTGACATTTTCTGAGAGAGCTTTGTTTAAAGCGTCCCTCGATTCTCATGCAAATCATTTTAAAATATGAATAAAAAAAGCATTAAAGAGGGTCACCAACACAGTTCAGAAGATCATTGGTTCCCCTCTGCTCTGAAACCATAATGTCACCTGCTACTATTCCAAAGCAAAAAACATTTTCCAAGACTCTTCTCACCCTAGACACCACCCATTTCATCCACTACGGGTCATGAAAATCATGAACCACCACACTCAGTTTTCAACTGAGTTGAGTTGGTTATTGCTGATTTGTTTTTATGATATGATGTTATGTTATTATGTTGCATAAAAGTACAGCAAATTGTGCAATATTTTAGTCTTTGAATCTTTATCTCTCATATTTTAAAGGACAGTTTATGACTGACTTTGGTTACATGATGGACGCTATGACTGAGAATGTGGTATATGTAGTCAAGTCTAAAGGTATGTTTTTTAATGTACTCTTGAGAGGGGCAAGTCACAGTTTTGCTCTATTCTGATACAATAAAGATAGAATAATTCTGTATTTCTTCTCTAAGGTTGCTGTTCATCTTCATGGTCCACTTTCTGATTTTCTTTAATTGACAGAATACATTTCTTGTGGAATTTTCTTGTACAACTGAGAATTCATAGGTCCATCAATGATGGTAAATCATACTGATACTGCCAGCACCATCTTTCACAGATTAATATAAAGGGTTCCTAATGCTGTGTTTGGTCTACAAAACAGCAGATGTAGGTGTGATAATTTGTTTTGTTGAGGCTGACTATACAGTAGTAAGTATAAACACATCTGAAGTATGAAAATCCCCATAGAAGACACATTTTTACCAATGTAAAGAAAGGTGACGTTAGTGTGCAAATGTATCTAAACCATGTGTTTGCAGACACAAGTGTCTTCCTATGAAGACTCAGTGTTGTACGAGACAATTTAAAGTTCAGTTTGCTTTTACTAATTTGCTATAGCAAGTGAATTTTCCTGGTGAGAACATAAAAGTGTTCATGCTCTACCATTTTCATAATGCCTTATTCCAACTCAGAACTGCCCTAAAATGGTTCACCCAGATTCAAGCTGCTCATTTGACCAACAAAGATGATTGGAGAGAAGTATGCCGTAAGCCTAAGACATCACGGTTTTCTAGAATGGCAGGAAAATTCATCCCAAATACAAGTTGATCGATTTGACCAAGACCGTCGTCTTCACTGGTGCTTTTGGTATTAACCTTTTGAATGCCCCACCCTATTTAAGTGATGTGACCCTTTATGATTTCAGATTTTACCCAAAATCAAAACCAATATGCATATTTTTTTTCCTCTTTTAACCTTTAGTGGTATTTAGCCGTGAAGACTTTTGGTCATGTTCCTGTTATTTAGGTAACCCAACCCTTTTTCTTGATCCATCAAATTTCTCCTTTTGTCAGATACATGGATATATCCTCCTTGTTGAGTGATTGTGGATATCCCGTGTGAGGGACCCTTGAGAGACTACAAAAAGTCTCTTCATATCCCATGTGTCTCTGGGCTCAGCTTGCAAAAGCAACCTACTGTCAGAGCAGCGCTCCCTTGGGAAACATGCTCTTCACTGGGACAGTTCAGTCACGAATAAATTATGCAGATCCAAAGGGAACATGTATGAGCCTTTATACTACAACAGAAAGCACGCATCTGACTGACAGTAAAGCAGATGCTGTCTGCAGCATACAACAGTTTAAGAAATATGGCTATGCACACATACTGACACACATCCATTGAACACACAGTCAGAAACAGGAAAGTCCTGTCAAAAACCACACACAGACAGAGCTCCTCTCTGCTTCACTGTTCACCTGAGTCTCTGTCTTCTTGCCCCGAATGCTTCAGTGAAAAGAAGGATCATCCAGGAATAAGCTGCAGCAAAATCAGATCGGTCATCACTCTAAGGGGGGAAGCTGGTCTGATCTGCGTTTTATTACCTCTCTACCTCTGCCCACCTATGGACAACAACACATAAAGTACAGTGACTTGGTCATGCAGACGCTTATCAAAGACTCAAACAGTGAAACCCACTGCTTTCCTGCAGGCTTCCTCTCATCTGTGCACCACAGTAAGACCAACCACCCACAAGCTGCTGTTGATGCAGACTCTGCGAGATGTCATAGATGATCCAAAGACAGAAAAAGCATGCCAGAAGGGCAGAGATGATGTATATTAAAGGAACAACACAGCCGTATGTACTTAAACCATTTTCCCCATCATGACATCTAATATGACTGCAAGTCTGTATCTTCAGGTGTGTGTCACAACCACTTAGCTCCCACCTACAAAAGCATTAAGTTAGTGGGCTGAAATTCATGCAGAGCCTGAGGACAGCTGAGAGGCCTGTACGCTTTTCTCTTCCTGTTTATCTGGCGTCTCACTCATTACTGTGGCAAGCATGAATCACCATGAATATCTCGAATCACTGTGGGGAAAAGGTTCTATATTATGTATTTGTCTATTAAGTATGTGTCAATGTATTTGGTGAGGATAAATTGCAATAATATGAAAAGAGGAAGCCTGGTGGCATATATTGATTTCTTTTTTTTTTCACAGCTGAATCATCACAGAAGAATAAACTAGAAAAGTAATTACGAACAAAATCATTTTGTATGCATCAATATGTGTGTTTGTTTCTCCAAACCACCTCTGATACCAGGAGAGAATACACAATCCACAGAAAGTACACGTGATGGGTAAAATGCTTTACTACCTCAAGTGTGTGATGTAACCAAGCATGGTGCTTGCATGTTTTTTTATAGCAAGACAAATAACATTTGCAGAATGAGATCTAATGTGGCAAACTCTCCTAAAGTGCTGGAGGTTTTATAAATTATTCACTATCGCTTATTTACCTCAAATAATTACCTATAACATTTAAAAGTTATGTTGTTTGTGTAAATATTCCACATTTTGTTGCTGACCCATGGTAATTCAGAAATATTAGTTACATGGTTTGATATAGTTAAGGTTGGGTAATTACTTTTACACTGTGAGGTGATTAGTTAAACTATTTTTTGCTAAATGTATGAGCAGTTGTTGAAGCATACTAAACTTACTAAAACAAAGTGAAAAGAGCTGACATAAAAGCTACTAGCAGCCTAGTACATAAAAGTCTGTGGTACAGAATGCATTTTGCCACTAGACTTTTCTCAGCAAACTTATATCCAACCATTTACACTTATTTGGTTTCAGATCATGGTGGTATTGTTATCTGTGACTTTTATCTTTTGGACACTATCCAAGGCTCATGAACCTCTATAGGGTTTGGAGCATTGCTCCTTTTTCACCACTACACTCGAGCACAACATCTGCATTATGGCTGAAACTGACCAGTCTTCATGTCAGTCTCATGCTCTATTTTATCTGCATTCAAAGATCCCAACGTACTCTAAGTTCTTCGCTTCCTAACCTGAAGGGAGCAATCCACCACTTCCAGCAGAGAACTATGGCCTCAGACTTAGAGATGCTGCCTGTCACCTAAGTCACTTCACACTCTGCTGCAAACTGCCCCAGTGCATGCTGAAGGTCCCAGTCTGATGGAGACAACAGGACTATGTCATCAGCAAAAAGAAGAGGAGCAATTCTGGGGAAAAAAATGGTTACTCTCTTCCCCCGTGATGCACCTCAAGATCTAAATCTAATTGAAAAGGGTTCACGTGTTATTCTGTGATTCTGAAAAAATTGCATTAAATATATGTTTCAAGATGATGGGAGATGCAAATTGAAGTAATCCAACAGACTATACTGTTCATGTCCCAACAAGGTGTGTGTTTGCATGTACGTTATAAATGTCTCTGTGTGTAAACATCTTGCTCTCCTGTCTCTCGCCAAACAGAACAGTGCATATAAACTACAGTCTGTCAGGGGTCTGACAACTGACATCAGATGGATGATAGACAGAGGTAACTGTCCAGATTATCCGAAATTATGCAGTTTGACATTTTTCCTTGTCCTATTTCGAACACTGTCACCTTCACTGTCCTAAACTCCCTCAGAAACCACTTTTGTTCATTTATGCAGAGATTTCTACAAGGTTTTCCACAACATATTATCAATTTACACGTAAAGAAGCAGCAACCACATTCCCAAATTAGCAAATTTACTGAATACATGCCATATGGCTACTCTACTCATTCAGTGCAGAGTGAAAAGGAGCTCACAGTAATATACAATAAATAATATTCAGCTTCCACTCTGTTACTGCGCAAGGTCAGATATGACACATATGATCTGTCCCATATCATCTGTCTTTTCTAGAAGGATGAATATGAATGAATTCTTATTTGGAAACAGCCCCAGTCGTGGCCCCAGATGTGGACAGCAGACAAGGACATCACTTAGACTCAAGCTAAATGTTCGTGGAAAACAACATTATGTAACTCCTTCTCTTCAACAGAAGACATATGTCTCATGGAAGAATTTAACATTTCCAAGGATAATATTTTCAGTGAAGGATGCGGCTGAACAATAGCCTAAAGGAAAGTGTATGCTAAAGGAAGGTGTATGCTAAAGAATATAGCACGCTGCACCTCTGGTTCGGTGTTGTCACCAAAGCCTTAAATCTGGTCATGCTGATCGTGTTGAGGAAATACTGCGTTTCCCCGTAGACTGTGCAATCATTTGAGTAATTTATGTAACATACTCGATGGCGAACAGACGTTGACACAGCACCTGTGTCACAAAGCTGACTCACTTTTAATCAGGCTAGATGACCATTTCAACACATGCTGCATAGCTAACCCGCTCCAGAGCAGGTTAATTTCAGAAGGTCATATCAAATACTGACCAATCAGATCAATGATAGCAGACTCACCAATCCTGTAAAGGCCCGGAAGGGACAAGAGTTTACTGTTTCAGGTCTGTAATGGTTTTTTGACCAAATGAGGGAAAGTTAATTACATGATTTAATAACTATGATGATTAATGCTTAATTTAAGATTCTTTTATTCCTGACAGAATTCACAACCACGTTGATGCTTTTACATTTTTGATTGCAACTGCTAACTCAAAATTAACACGAGGAGAGTATCTGATCTGGTCTTTTATTAGAAAAATAACCCATGCAATGTTGGATACTTTTTACAGTAATTACAAACAAGCATATGACGGAGGCTAACTTTAGGAGCAACTACTCTTTTCTGTCTTTTCCTCTTCACTCTGGCACCAGAAACAAGAATACATACAGTTGCAAGAAAAGGTAAGTGAACTATTTGCAATTTCCTGGTTTTCTGCATAAATTGGTCATGAAATGCGATCTGATCTTCACCAAATTTACATCAACAAACAATATTTGATAAAATATCTGATAAAACACAAACAGTGATCACCTTTTAATGTCTCTATTGAACACAATGATTAAACATACAAAGTGATGGTTGTAGTAGTTTTTCTTGCAACTGTTTAATATATTTTTATAATATAACACACATCTTCATAAGAGTTTCTCCATCACTAGACAAAAGAAAAGAACACTCATTCAAGGAAAAGCTCATTGATGGTATATTCTGAGCTGAAAATAATTTGTACAGCTTCTTATTCTTTATGTGATTATAAAGTTTACAGTTCACAACACAGAATGTCACATTACACTTGTGCTATAACCAAATTTCCCTGCAGGTATCACTGTTTCATCTCATTATTTCAAGCACATGATTCACGATTCTGGCAATGTCACCTCTAATATAGATAGACCAATCTAAGATGTCTTTGTGAAACCAGCTCTTTGTTCTGAGGGAGCACAAGATAACAATTAAACTGAGTTAACTGAGAGTGCATCTAATTTTACATATAAGGAAGGTTTGGTGTTAAAGTTGCTGTATTGTAAAACCAAATAGTAAAACATGCAGCTGCAACAGAAGGATAATGTGCACTGGGAAAAATCTTTCAAACTACACTGGCAGTGTCTGTAAGAGTCAAGTTCTTTTGGCAGTCACCCTGAACTGGCTGCTTTAGTAGTGGGTCTCTGCCAATACAGAGTCAGACCTAATCTGATGCCTAAAATAAACCCAATCAGTCTCAGAGTCTACAATAATGCAACAGATTACTGGCGACTCAAGTCAAATTTAATGTCCTCTCTCTGCTCCTCCCTGTGGGTGTGAGCAGCTCTCTGTGTGGCACATGGATTAGAGGAGAACTCCAGAGGGGAGGTGACTGACGTAGAGATCCCAGATTGAGAAATGCAGCAGTAAATGTAAATGTAAACACACACATAATCTGTCTTATTCTACCCAGTCCTTTAAAACATGCAGAGAGCTTGCTTAATGCTGATCCATAGCGTTGGCTCTTTACATCCCTATGTCAAATTCTTCAGTAAGCTATAGGGCGAAGTGAGAAACGTTTATTATGTCATAACAACAGCACCTGTCAAATTCTGTATTACACAAAAAGTAAAAATTCAGAGTCAACATGTTGGATGCAGGAGAAATCGACATGCAGAGACTTGAGCAACATTGACAAGGGGCAAATACTCATGGCCATACAACTGTGTGAGAGAATCTCAGAAGCTTATGGAGCTTCTGAGGAGCTCAATGAGTGATGACAGGATGTTGGAGGATGTACTGAAACGAGCCTGGTCTGCAGCAGCTCCACTTCTCAAATTACAGACCTTAAAGGATTTGCTGCTGGCATATGAGATGCCACACCTTCAGAAGTTTTGTGGAGTTGATGCTTCGGCAAGCATGAAACAAACCAACAGCATATTAGGAAGCAGTGGTGATAATTTTGTTCATCAGCAAGCCCGTTAAGTGTAACTTTATCCAAAGGAAGAAGGAGAGATTCTCTACTTCAAATTATGCTTGGGGTTATGGTAATGAGCTATAAATGTTTCTCAGCAATAAAATCAATGAGCAGTTTAATAATGGTGAAATGTTCCTTCTAGTCATAGTTTTGACTCATGAGTTTCCAATAATGCTTATAAATTCTGAAGGTAATCAAAAGGCACAATTATAAAACACTCATTGACCAGAGAAGCTTACTGCAGCAGAAGTGGGTACACAGTAATAATAACAATTCATTTTTAACTAAAGTGCATTTCTGTGATTTGCAGCAGGCATTCACTGTGTTCATCTCCTACATGTCCAACTGGATGTTGTGTGCTATGATTCCTATTAGGGAACAGAGGCAGGGAGACCTCAAGTGCAGACACATGGGCAGACAGGCAGATTTGGTGCAACAGCTTTCTTGAAAACAAGCTGGCAAGCAAACAGACACAGGCAAAAGTCCAGGGAGCCGCTCAGTGACGAAGACGAAGAAACCAGCCAGAAGATCCAAAAACCCATTCTGTACAACACAGTATCAGACAGGAACATAGAGCCAGACAATCTGGCAGAAAACAATGGAGCTGACATAACTAATCTAGAGCTGACTGGGAACCTGGTGTGCATGTGAGTAGAGTCAGGTGACTAAGCAAAGAAAGCAAAGAAAAGAGTCCGGGGACAGCTGGAGGGTAGTTAGGAGAATTGTCAGAAGAAATGAGCAGCGTAAACCAGAGGCAGAACAAACACAGCTGAGACCGAGACAGTGACAGGAAGTAGTTCTTCTCTCAGTCATGTAGGAAGCACTGAGGGACGAGGGGAGGGGGTCTTTTAATTATCATGGCTCAGTGTGCAGCACAGACAACAGCACTATGCAGCCACCATTTAGGATACAACATGCTCCAGCTACACACCAAACACTGCGCCTGCATCTATAGCTACATATCTGAAAGATTTCTCAGAACTGGAATAAAATAATTATTTCATACATAATTTTAAAACTTTAAAGCATCATCCCAAGTATCTGCATGCTTCCTTTTTCACTCACATTTGTTTGGCTTTTTGTTTGGGTTTGTCAGATTGTGTCTCATGTTTGTTGTTCTTGCACCCTGCATGTGTTCTACTGCTGCTTCTGAAAAGATTAGTTATTCAACAAAAAATAATCAGCAACTGATTATATTATAACTGATTAATCATTTCAATATTTTATATTTTTCAAATTGAAAAGTCAGACATTTTCTTTGGGAAAAACAAGATGCCTGAAGAATTAACTTTTGGGTATTTTTTTAACTGTTTTCTTGATTATTTGAGCACATAATGATTAGATTATATTAAAGAGCCAATGAAAGTAATAATTAATTAGTCCTAATTTCTTGCGTTTTACTTCATTCTATGTTTAGCTACCTATGCCCTACCTGTTTCTCCTGTACAGTCATGAATATTACATTATATATATTTTGAAATCTGGCCAAAATAAACCACGTGGACATCAATAACATATTTACAGTAATGTTGATCAACCTGCATTGTCAGCGTGCAAAAATTATAACTGAAGATTAAAGGAAGAAGCACAGAGGCTCACCTGTTAGCACAAACAGGCCAGGCTCTTTGTTGGCAGCTTGATTAGGTATTCGGTGCATGGCGGCACCATTAGAGAGTTCAGGCACATTTAACTCTCATGGGTCTGCAAAAGCCTTGGGCACAGTGCCATCTCTTACATCCCTACTCTCTTTATCTTTATAAAAGCTGATTTTTTAAAATGTATCTTTTATAGTGACAGGTATTTGCTTCACAATTACTGTGACACCACAGGCGGGTAATGCTGGTAATTTAGGCGTTCTGGCCCAGGGAGCCCTGCAGTATGGTAATTAAAGCGTGGCTTTAACACTAGTCACTACCACATCCAGAGCAACAAGAAAGTGGCAGGAGTTCTACAATATCCCAAGAAATCCTACTTCAACCCCTGGTGGCATCTTCACAGATGATATTAAATGGTTTCCCAGTGGAGCCATGAGCCACTGTCATTAAAAACGTGTTACATTGAACCAAAAACTGTCATATTGCTGCTGCGAATGTCTTGTTGAAGTGTGTTATTCAGGAGGTATATGAGGTTAGCACCATGTCTATATTCGAGTGGGTGATTTTATGCTTCAAAGAAGGTGAAATGAAATGTGTGTCCTCAGTTATTTTCATATTTCACATTTCTTTACTCATTTGGGATGTTGGTCAGTATCAGAAGGGCAGTTATGTAACTCTCCCTGGTGGTTCATCTGTTCGGCTAAACCTCAACTATTCTGTATAAAGAGACGTATTCATACACGGAGTACACCTTAAAGTCAGTTGGAGTTGGTTTCTGTATGTAAAGAGTCAAAGGACACACAGATACAGAGAGGAAAAGAAGACGAGGAGAAGGAACTAATCATCTAGATTTCAATTTTCTGCCTTTCTGTTTGATCAGCCCTTCTTACATATCTCACTCTTGGTCACACTTCAGTTCTAGCATCAGGCTCATGTCAGACGTGTCTCTCCAACAGCCCACCCTCCTCTGTTCTGTCTCACTACAAACCAAAGCATCTACACTGCAGCAGTAGTAGAGTGGAGAGTACGTGCACAGAAACACATAGAAACAATGACGGAATGAAAGGTGTCGCTCAGAGTCATTAAGCTACAACTGATTGTTCAGCTCCTCTATGTTTTTTCTAGTTTTATAATGAGTTTGAGCTGATTCTTCATGTGTCCAGTCAAAACTTTACTGTTTTGTTTCTCTCTCACTGTCCACATTTGTTAGGTTCAATTCAAATAAATCTTCTACCACATCTCTGTCTTCTTCACATGTGTAGCAGCTGATAATCTTTTCATGTGCCAGCTTAGATCGGCTGTCACAGATAAACAACAATCATAAATAGTTAAAAAGAATAGTTTTGCTCTTCTTGGGTTAATGTGCACTATGCCATTTATGTTGTATTCAGGCACAGCAACATGACACAATAGATTAATGGAAAACAATGCTGAAAGTGAATAATCACAGCAATTTATTAACCAACTAACTCATATCAACACACAGAATTAACCCAACAAATAGTTCTGAATCAGGACTTCAGTATTATTAAGTAGTGCTGCTGACTTGGAGTTATAATTACTGCATGTTAAACTTTAGTTCATTTGTTAAGGGATTCAGAAGGATTTACAATTGATAAATGGACTGAACATTGGATTTGCATTCAATGAAATACAATGGAACACCATCTGTAAACACAAGAAAAGTGTGGCAACAAAAAGCAACTAGTGTTCTGTTAATGTTGCTGTAATGTTAAACTAATGTTATTAGCCAGCATTAGACACCCAAACCAACACTGGCCACAATGTGCCCTGCTGCCACAGCCCCGCTAACACTAGCCAGCAACACTAGCATTAGCCGCTCCAGAGAACCTGGAACTGCAGATAATGTACTGTTGTGCATGAAAACTTGAAATTAAATGAAACATATAGTAATAAAAAAACATCAATGACTGATCAACTCACCTGAGGATCTAGTGGGGAAACATCATTGATCTGTGTTCTTGTTGAAGAGTGGTCCGGTGTGACGTAAAGTGAGTGAAAAATGAGGAAGGTTAAGAAAATATTACATATTTACTATGTCTATCAAATATTAAGTCGGGTTTGAAACACAGAATAAATAAGTAAATAAACACTGATTATAACAGCTGGACAAAGAGTGATGCAAGTCATTTCGTTCTGCAAAGAGCTAAAGGCCCCTTGACTCTGTGAGCTAATCACCCTTGTGTTCCAGCCTTCATTAGTTTCTCTGGGAATCAATGAGAAAAAGCTCGAGCAAAATGAAACCTCCGTCCTCATCTACATCAGGCCAAGTATCCGTGTTTTTTATGTCTGACACAAAACTACTTAAACTAGTGCAGTGAATGTGTCTCTAGGGAGAACACAAAGGCACAAGGTGAGAGAACAGATGAAATATTGAGATGTTTTTGAGAGCAAGAACAGAGGTTTAAGAGTGGTGTATTCATCAGATGAGTGCTTCGTGTACCTCTACCACAGATCAACTAACATGACCAACACGTGTAACACTGAACCAACATATTTGTGAAAAAATAATATATTATTCGGAACAAATAATATATTTGTTATATTTGTTTTAATAACAAGTTGAAAAGATATTGCCCAGTGTGCCCTACCTTCTAGACCATATCTTAGCTCAGTTTGCCATGTTTTAAAAAGTATTGTTAAAACATGGCATCGTTAATTGTTGTCATCGTTAACTTCTCTTGTCATAAGTAGTAGGGAGTGTTTGAGACAACACTGCCATGGATCCTGGGACCTCTACAAAAAACTAATCAGTGTTAATACATGTACACCATACAGACTTATTCACCCCGAGGTCATCTCAGTTACCTATGAGAATATGATTCCTAACTGCTGAGGAGATAAGTCAATACAGTCTTGTGTTTTCACACGAGGTTCTTGTGGGTGGTGTTTTACTCAATGGTGTCATAAGGATGAAAACAGTGCTGTGAAGATGTTAGCCGAAGGCAATCTCTCACATAAAACGTATGCACATGCAAGCACATTCGTCACTTATACAAACATACACTGTAGCGTGTGCTACAATATAGCAAGTCAGCAAAGCAACATGTAAATGAAGCTGTACTACACATCCTCTGTGGTATAACATTAGAACAGCTGCATTAGAAATGACACTCACTCATACTTTCACACACTTGGAGAACAAAGCGTGGGCTCTGGTCTGTGCTGACAAAGCCCAAGTGGAACAGTAAAAGCAAACTCTTCCCCACTCTAGCATGGGAGTGGGCGAGGAGCAGGGGTGATGCAAGCTCAGGCGGAGATAAATTCTCATTTCCCTGCTTCAAAAAGCTGGCAGGTCTGTAGTGTTTTATGTCCTGGCAGCCGAGGCTTTCCCTCTGCTCTGCTGGTGAATACAACCTGACCCAGAATCCACTGCGGGGGAGCTGTGAGCGCAGACTGTGGGGATCGCCTTCTGTTCAGTCTCTGCTTTCATGTGGAAGTGAGAGCGTTGTGGACATTTGTCTGTGTGTGTAACTGAGTGGGTGTGGGGTTTCAAAGTGGTACTCGTTGCACAGAATTACTGCACCACCATGATTGGGCTGGCAAAAGTCTTTCCTTCCTATTTGACTTCTCTCAGCCTGTTTTACTCCTGTTTGTTCTCTTTGTTGACACTGGCTTCTTTTTTTCACGCAGCCATTTCGGCTCTTTGATATTTACCCTCCATTCACTCGTCGTCACTGTAAGAGCTCTGTCCTGCTGGTCCACTGTTCATCATTACGTACAGAGTGGGCCGACCTCCATTCAGCATTAATTGAGGAACACAGCTATCAGCTGACAACAAGCCTTAATTGGCATGTCTTAATGGGCCTGCTTATCAAGTCAGAGTACTTTCCACAGCATGTGATGTTCTTCAGGCAATTAACTCTTCATTTGCCACCCATGCTCAACGGGTTCCACAAACACATACACATACAGAGACACATGACATGTGATACATTAATTTGGGTAAATCCCTGTAGTGGCTCCCTAATTTATGCTCGTGATTATGAACTGCACAGTCAGAAAGAACGTGGAGGATGGATACCCCATATGCTCATGCTGAATAAATTAGAGATATTATAATGGTTGGTTTAGTTTGTCTTATTTTAAACTGTTTTTAAAAAAGTCTCTTTCATGGAAAAGTGAAAATAAATCTCTACAGGGTACAGAGTAATACAAGTTAAAAATGTACAACAAAAACAAAGTTCCTCACTTTAATCATCACTGTACCAGTGAAGCCACTGATTTAAAAAGTCACACAATTACTTAAATGGAGATCGCCTGAGTGCAGTGAATGTGTTTCAGATGATTGTAGTGTAAATACACCTGTACTGTATCTGGAAAGGTCAACAAAGAACAACAAAAATAGGCCTAAGACAAAAAAACACAGCAAGCAACTCTGTGAAAAAGTTAGTGTCCAATTCAATTAAATCCATCATTTACAAAGGGGGAATGACTCATGTATAAATCTGTCCTCAAGAACCGTGACTGAGCAAGAAGAGTTCTAGTGAGGGAGGCCACCTGTGCCTCCTCGGAAGGAGTTTCAATAAGATGGGAGAGATTGTGCATGTTGGAACCACTGCCTGGATTCCTGACTAGGCAAAGTCTTATGGGAGATTCGCAATGAGTAAAATCTTATATTAAATCTCATCTACAATTTGTCAGAGGGTGAAATGAATGCAGTAAAATATTAGGAAAAAGTTCAAAATCCTGATGCAATCTGCAAACGAACTGCACCTGCAAGGGATAAGATGTTTTCTATGAAGATAATACAATAAATCTGATGAATTTTACAGTATTAAACAGACAAAACAACTTTTTGGTTCGTTTGTTTTTTACATCCTGTAGCCAGTTAGAAAAGTTTTGAAAAGTTTAATAATTTTCATGCATAAAGGTCATTACTGATGGTTTTCTTTCTTTCTTTTTTTCTTCTTTTTACCATATTATGGGATTATTTTAATGTATAAAACTGCAGCATTTTGGTTACACAATGCTATTAATACCATCCAATAAAATCCCCCTACAGCTGATTTATGGACCAGGACTCTGGGAGATAATTGAACAACCACAGCCTCTAAATGAAGTGCACGTATTTTACATCTGTTAGGATGAAAGATTTGTGGTGCTGCTGCAGGACAAGGCCTCGCTGCCTGCAATTATCACACAGGGAAAGATGAGGTGCTTCACACAAGGCAATCTATACAACCACATAAATATGTACTGTAGGTGCATAAGCACATGTAAAATATGAGCTTATTTTCTCACCTTGTTGGACTGTGTGTGTGTGTGTGTGTGTCTGTGTGTGTGTCTGGTAGCGTGACAGTGTGACTCACTGAGGCCTGGGTGGCCCTGTCAGGCCTCTTTTCTTTCTGCTGACTGAACACTCCTGATTCTGTAAACATAGACAAATGTTCCCTACAGGAATCCCCGCTGCCCTGCAGCTCCCCCATGTCTCAAACTAATGAATTTTTAAAGACAGCATCAATCAAACCACAGGCCAGATCAATAGACCACAGAGTGGATTTCATCAGCGCTGCAATGTGAGGTTCTGGTTCACACATCACTTCCATCCAAGTGTCTTGTCAAGCAGCCTTTCGCACCAACTGAGCTTCAGTCAAAATCAGGGCAGTCAGCAAAGAGCACAGCAATACCATCAAGGCAGGTCTGCCCAGTAGTAATGGTCTGTGATTTAAGAGATTAGGGAGTGTTTATGATGACAAATCGTCCTCTGCACAGGACTGACTCTACATGGATGGTTAAGACATCTAATAGGAAGTCAATCATTCATGTGAATCGTTTTACAAATCACTTTAGTAGAAATTAATCCTTGTCGGAAACATGGCTAACTGGAACTGCCAACCAGTGCCACTATTCAACACGAACTATTCCAGAAAATCACATGGACGAGGGAACAGACACATTTGGTTTAATGCAGCTACTGATAGCAGAGTAAAATGTGGGAGGGAGATCCGCCATGCAACACAGGCTCCAGGCCAGTTTGGGCACTGTACATGGTGCCAATTCAGCCACCAGGACACACATACTGTATACACATTTTCCGCAGTTTCTTTTCTCACTTAACAGATGGCAGAGTGTAGTGTTTTACTTTGAGGTACATTTCAACACACAGAAATTTTATGCTGGCAAATGTGAATGCAAAAGAAACAGAAACATAAAAAAGAGAGGAAAATACGAAAAATAGGGGAAAAAAGGCCATCGACTTGTGCTATTCATTTATGATTCAAATAAATATTGAATATGGGGTATGTGAAGTTAAATGTAACTTTCTAATTTATTTATTTTTTTATTTTCCACTTCTCTTCCATCTTAGACCTTGACCTTTAACAAAGCCTAACACTGAAAACTCATGGC
>OMLM01020819.1:175531-196258 GCA_900302695.1 Helostoma temminkii | reverse complement strand
CCTTCACCAGAAAGTGGTAAAGATGTCTCTCAATGCATCACTTGCACATGGTTACTTCATCAAAAGTCAATTTCATTACATACATTTATGTGCCAGAGACCATACATAAAATTATGCCCAATCTTATAAAAACAGTTTGGAATAATTTGTTCAATGGGAAATCATATTTTACAATTTCTCAACTGCTAATTTACAAAACACAAAAACAGTGAGATATATAAGAATAATAAAGTTTAAAGGAAAAATAATGCAGGCCGGAAAAGGGCAAAAAGGTCAAATCAAATCATATTTTTTTGTGTAACCATAATAATAATATACTGCAATACATTGTGCATTAGTGTAAGTAGCATGGAGCTTAAAAATGAGCAAATAGCTGAATAAAGAAACACAATGAAAGAGCTAAAAAGTGTTAAAAACCTGTTTACATTATCAATGGAGGACGCCCACTCCTGCGTCTGTGCGTGGATGCTGATTGGTCAGCTGAGGACACGCAAGTACGCACGACGCTCACGCAGCGTCAAATCAACGCCAACCATGGCGGAATGTGGTGGAGTTGACAGCAGTACAAGTAGTCACACCATGGATAAAAGCATAACTCTTCCGCCCGATGAAATATTCCGCAATCTGGAAAACGCAAAGCGGTTTGCAATAGACATAGGTACGTGGGAATATGAAAGTTTTCTTAATGTCTTTAGCTACTTTAGCTCCAACATAGCTAATCCCCGTGTTTATGAAGCAGCTCCGCCGCAGCTTGATACTATGACAACGAGTTTAAGAGAAAGTAAAGTCAAAGCTAATGTGTAGCATGTACATTCACGTCTGGTTTTAATTTCCGTGACAGGAAGTCTGTTTAGTTTACAGACAGACATGTGATGAGCTTACAGGATTATCTTTAACTAAAGCGGATGTGTGCCAAACAACCTGGCCAACTTTGACAAGTTGACGTTAGCTGTTAGCTGTTAGCTAACGCCCGAGTCCCGATTGTCGCTCTTTTGTAGCTGTTCAAATCTGGATCTTAGAGTAGTTCAATTTAGTTTCTTTCTTGTTTACCTTGTGCCGTCTCACAGGTTTTTTGTCTAACTTTAACAGGTGGATCTCTAACAAAGCTTGCCTACTACTCAACTGTTCAGCACAAGGTGGCTAAAGTACGATCTTTCGACCACTCTGCAAAGGTAATTAACCTACTTTTACATCGGGTTCTGTAATAGTGGTGTCTTTAGGTCGTGGTAGGGACTGACAGCCTGCATTTACTTCTGTCAAATCCCACCACCTACTCATATGCTAGCAAAGGCAATGCTAATATCTGTGTACCTTTTCTTCTGTGTTTGCTTCTTGTCATAGGAGGCTCACAGTGACAAGCTGTATGAAATATCAGTGCAGGAGGAAGTCACTGCACGCCTGCACTTCATCAAGTTTGAAAATGCCTACATTGAAACATGCTTGGACTTCATCAAAGACCACCTGGTCAACACAGAAACCAAAGTTATCAAAGCCACAGGTGGAGGAGCACACAAGTTCAAGGAGCTCATTGAGAAGAAACTGGGACTCAAGTGAGCAGAGAATCTGTACTGGGTCATTGAGTGTTAACTGTGGGTGCTGCATGTACAAACAAAAGCAGAAAGGGAGGCAAATTTCTGGCATATTCCGGGTGACTAAGTTGGAATAAACAATGGTCCCCTGCTCTCACTGTAACAGATTCCCACACAAAACAATATCCCGTGCGCTTCCTGTGGAACTGGTTGAATCAGAGGACAAACTTGGTTGTTTGACGATAGCTCCAGGAGGGCTTATGAAAATTATTCTTTTAAATATCTTCTGTTTATTGACACGTGAAAAGGAAATCATTCAGTGTTTGACTTGCTTTTCAATGGCATATGCACCTTTCCCAGTTTTCCAGTTACTCTAGTAATTCGACTCATCTGTGAAATCACATGCAGGTATTTGTTTGCCATCAAAATCTGTGCTTATGTCTCTCAAGAATATGACTATAAGAATATACGCGTCTCTGTCTAGAGAAAATCAATCTAGTAATAGTTCATTTGCCCGTAATATTGTAATAAGGAGATTGCACCAGGGGATTGTATGTAATGCTTCATCAGCCTGTGGAAAAATGGCTTCTCTACTGCTCTGGCTTTTTTAAACATGTAATTGAGAATTAGAAATCTAATGGACTCTTTATATGTTGCACTGTGACAGAGTGGACAAAGAGGACGAAATGACCTGCCTCATCAAGGGCTGTAACTTTGTGCTGAGGAACATTCCCCACGAGGCGTTTGTGTACGCCAAACATGCAGACTCAGAGTTCCGCTTTCAGACGACTCATCCAGACATCTTCCCTTACCTCCTTGTAAATATTGGCTCTGGCGTTTCCATAGTCAAGGTAATAACTTACAAGATTTAGTCTGTGGTTTAATGAGGGTTAAGTTTCCAACTTAAACAATGTTTCATAGCATTTAAATGTCTCCATAGTGTTTTTAAAGAGAAGGCCTCTTGGAAGTAGAGGTTAATAGAGATTAGTAGAGGCTGAACAAAGCGTACATACAAGCTCTATCAGTAGCTGCAGTTACATGATTAACAATGAATTAATTTATTATCACATCTGCATGTATCAGCATAAGGACTGGCCAGTATGAAAAACAATGTATTAAATACAGGCCATAGCATTGACAACAAACAAAAAACACAGTCTCTGCCATCATAACAACATTAGTTCAGCACACTTCAATATTTTCTTACATCTGAGTTCACAGAAAGACTCATCACAACACGTTAAGAATATATTAATAAGACCTTCCCTCTAGTCTGAATTGTTGCAACTTGTTGATTATCAAATATCAACAAGTATTTTTACCTTCTTTACTTTTCTAATTTCATTGATAGTGTGTTTTTACTTCTAAATACTGTACTGTAATGTGCTATTTTTCTTGAGAGTGAAGCTACAATGTCCTCTCTGACATGAAAAAACTTACTTTACTGTAGATAATTTCTTGTTAATTTACATCTCAAACTTTCCAGATGACTCACATTTACATAAAGCAACTTCCCGATGGTTTTATTTTCCGTAACTCACACCCTAAGAATTCTTCTTTCCCCTTCAACAGGTTGAGTCAGAGGATAAGTTTGAGCGA
The DNA here is from genome assembly GCA_900302695.1 of Helostoma temminkii. NCBI lineage: Eukaryota > Metazoa > Chordata > Actinopteri > Anabantiformes > Helostomatidae > Helostoma > Helostoma temminkii. The sequence continues at coordinate 193,130 of OMLM01020819.1, read as the reverse complement.
ATAGGAGGAAGCTCAATAGGTGGAGGGACGTTCTGGGGCCTTGGAGCCTTGCTCACCAAAACAAAGGTATCTTAAAAAAAACGTGGTCTGTGTTTACTGTCAGTCTGTAAAAAGTGCTACTATTACGTCCACCATTAAAGATCGGCTTCTTCCCTTTGTCCTCTTGAACTTTATCCTTTTCTCTCTTGTAGAGATTTGATGAGTTGCTACAACTGGCCTCCAAAGGGCAACACACAAGTGTCGATATGCTTGTCAAAGATATCTATGGAGGATCTTACGGGTCTTTGGGCTTGACTGGAGATCTTATTGCGAGTAGTTTTGGGAAGTCTGCTACTGCTGACAAAGGTGGTGTTTTGTATGTGTATGTACAATGTAGTGATGCACTAAAGCAGTGCCCTTCTATTCTTTTGAGTTACAACCACTCACCTTATGTAGACCTTCTTAGTGACTGGAAAAAGCAGCTAATTTGGTGATTTGCTTGCTTTAAAGGGCAGCAACTGTGTGGTTAGCTTGGATTCATGTTGGGTAAAAATGTTTCCAGTGGTGACCTGTTTTCACAGTTAATGTATCAAAATTTTCATTGAAACTCAAACCACCTCTGCAGTAAAATCCACTTCTCTACTGTGCATTAATGTTCTCAGAAGATGGCAAAAAATAATTCTGTAGTTACTTTGATTTCTAGTAATGGGCTCTTTGTGAATCCAGGCTGCCTAGGCCACTGTAGGCTTCACATTTGAAGTGGAAAGTGTAAAGATTAGGGCATGGCATAAAGTTGGATACATTTTTTGGTTTAAACTTATGATTTTTTGGTGGCTTTCAGGTATATCTTTTTTTTTTTACTTTTAGTGCAAAACCTTGGTTGAAATGAGCTCATGACCTTTCACCTAGTTCCAGTGCAGTTTTGTAACTGTCGAGAAATGAAGGGATGGCACCTTTCCAGAGAAATTCACAGCTGGAAGCAAAGTCTGTGACTGTCAAAGTGCTGCTATTACCATTAGTTCATATAATTCAATTTAAAAAAAGCTAACGCTGCCAGACTCCTTTTAATACATTATGAACAATACTTAAATAATCTTAACTTAAAGATTAGTTAACTATTTTTTGTGTGATATTTTTACCTGTGTGTTTATGTAACTTTGCACTGTAGAGTTCTCTAAAGAAGACATGGCGAAGAGCTTACTACACATGATTAGTAACGACATTGGGCAGCTGGCCTGTCTGTATGCCAAACTCCACAACTTGTCCAGAGTGTATTTTGGAGGTTTCTTCATTAGAGGACACCCTGTCACCATGCATACAATCACCTACAGCATCAACTTCTTCACAAAGGCAAGTCATTTTCCAATCCACCAAACTTTACTGCTGCATTAAAATACACACAATGATTCCACGCTGTGTTTTGCTATTCTATTTTTATCTTTCTCACTGTTATATTTATGTTTAGTCTTGAATGTTGTTTGTGCTGAACTTGATGTTGTTTCACCTACAACCCAGTTTTTCTGGTTATTACCTCTTGTTATTAGGGCGAAGTTCAGGCCTTGTTCCTGAGACATGAAGGCTACCTTGGAGCTATAGGAGCGTTCCTTAAAGGAGCAGAAGAAGACAGTAAGGGGAAAAAAAAATGCGAACACCTACTGTTCACATCTTTTCATGCACATTACGCAAGTCCTCACACATCAGAGCAGACTAGGTACTTGTGGTATTACAGGAATCATTGTTGCATTCTTGCATCAGTTTTCACTGATAGATATGACTACAATCTTGATCCTCGCGTCATTTTATCCTTGAAATAAACACATTTAATCACTGCCAGGACAGAATAGAGGACCAAAAAGACCGTCAACTGGAGGAAAACGTATTTAAAAATTGGTGCTGTATATTAAATGTCAAAATTTTCACTCCTCTAGATCCAAACCAGTACAGTTGGGGTGAGAATTATGCTGGAAGCTCCGGCCTGATGAGCGTTTCTCCAGATATGTATCCCATGCAGCGTGCTCGTAGCGGAACGGTGAGTACATGAAGGACGTGAAGAATTATCAGATCTGAAGACCTGAATCTGGCCAGCGTATCACAAGGTGCCACTTCAGACCTCATGATTGAAAAACAGATCACAAGGTCTCAAGTGTTAATAGTTAACATGGTTTTTATTGATTCAAACCTGCTTGAATTTCTGATATTTTTGCATTTGAACTTTATTTCAAATGTGTTTTTGATTTCATCTATGGAAATACCATCACCACTGTCTTCCCTGAATCCATATGCGTCATAGAAAGATGTTCACCGCACCAATCTCTGCAATCTGATAATCTGTCTTTTCATTTCCTCTCCACACATACTTCTGTCTACCTAACTCTCTCCTTCAGTTTTCCGTGAGTACCTCCTCCTGATTCACTTGTGTGTACTGCTTTGATGAGATATTTCTCCTGCTCACAGTATTTTGCTCTGTAGCCGCAAACACTCGACTGAAGTATCTAGTCAAGTTCTTGTGCAAAGACGAGTGAGACCTCAGAACTGGTTTTTAGCTGAGCTGTGAACATCCTTCTGCTGTTTTGTTCCTCGCCGAATATTTTTTGGTTAAATCATGTTATGTGAAGATGGGGAAATAACAGTGTTTTATGTTTTGGCAGGTAATAACAATGGGCCTTAGTGTGATTCTTTGAGCATGCAGGTTTCAGACGTTCCTGCTGTTCCTCCTGCCTTCATGATTTATTTTCATTAGTGCAAACTCACAGAAATACCACCTTTTGTGACTTTGCACTTTAGAAACCTTCTATATGACATCCTCTAATGGACTATTGATTGTGCCTCTAATTAATAAATCCACTTGCTGCTACTGACTTTTAGGATAAAATCCTGCTACTTTCCCTCATGTTTCATCCTAATGCATTTCCCATTCACTAATGAAATAAAAACTAACAGAACAACCATAGTGCTGTGAAGTTTGCTATGAAAATAAACAATAATGAAAAATACCCTAGAATTGAGTAGCTGCAGTGGGCTTTGACATTTGAGGATGACTCATTGACAGAGTTCTGGACAAACAGACAGCAGCATCTCCTCTCTCTGTCTTTGTCTTCAGTTTGACATGTTGGAGATGGACCGCCTGGAGAGGCAGCTCGTGAATCTGCCGCTGCTGCAGGACCCTTCCTCTTACATCCCTGACACTGTTGACCTCACAGAAGACGCTCAAGCCCGTGAATACTGGCTCTACTGTTTTGAAGACGCCCTAGATGGGGTAGGATGGCGGTTTTTATTGCAGAATACAAAAATAAAAATCATGTTAGGCTTCGTTTTTTGAGGAAAATCCTGTTTGAAAAATAAATAAATTAATGATCACAAAGCTTTATAATGTGGATTTGTAGTGTAGTTCTGGTACATGGCTAAACTTTTATCTCTGCCTCCTATATAATCCTAAAGTAGATGGATAAAATGGTGAATTAGTCTTTCAGTTATTACTATCAATCTAGATTGTGTTTGCACGGGAAAAAAATTAAGGTATCTTATGATTTATGTCTGGCCAGTTACTGAAATTAAAACAAAATAAGCACAGAGACGGATGGTGTATTTGGCTTTACAGATCAGCTTTTCATATGAGAAGAATTAGTTTGATTTTTGGAAACCCTGCTCTATGCTTGTGAACCTGACTGATTGCTGTTCTTGTTTTTTGGGAGCAGGTGGTTAAAAGAGCTGTGGCGAGCCAGCCTGACATGCCGGAGGCAGCTGAGCGAGCCGAGAAGTTCCGCCAGAAATATAGACACAAGCTCCAGACCCTCCGCCACCAGCCTTTGTAAGAGCTGTCATGAATTCTACACACAGAGGTTGCTTTACAAGACTAAACTTGGCTCTTTTCTTTATTGCCTGTATTGTTTGCGTTAGTTTCATGTCTTCATACCTGCTGTAACCGCAGGAAGCTGTAACATGCTTCATCAGTGAAAAGGGAAATCCTGCCATGAATTCTGTGTACTGTATTATTTTTTTTAGGACTGAGGTGAACTGCATATATTAGCACCTTTTGTATCTATTTAGCTAATGATTCAGCAAAACAGTGCAGTGATATCAGTGCGGTGGACTGAGTAAGCTATTGTTGATATTCAGCATAAATGTGATGTTTTCAAAAGCACATTCCAGTTTTTAAAAGGTCAGTTTGACATGTTTAATAACACCATGTCCAATCCACAAGGCTGCTGCCTCAGCTCTGTTGTGTGTACATGTTTCTCTCTGGCTAATGTAGAGTGCTTCTCTTCTCACCTAGTGCTTATGGATCTCTCACTGTCAGAAGTCTGTTAGACACGAGGGAACACTGTTTAAACGAGTTCAACTTTCCTGATCCCTACTCGAAGGTCTGAGTAAAATCTATCAACAAATGTTTTTTCTTTTTGTGTGCTACACAGCCGGTTTGTTCCTCACTGCTCCTTAATGTGGATTTGTTACTTTTTCTTGTTTTCATGTTGTTATGCACAGTTTCCACCTGCTATTCCAAGCAAGTAGTACCATATCTCTGTTGTCTTGCAGATTAAACAGAGGGAGAATGATATAGCCCTGAAGTACTACCAGAAGGCGGTGAACTCCATGGAGAAGTTGAGCTGGGAGGAGAGACAGTTTGCCTTAGTCAGGGGTGTCCTGGCTGGGAATGTGTTCGACTGGGGAGCCAAGGCCGTGTCAGAGTAAGTGCAGTTTTTTTTCTTGTGATCCGTCTGGTTTTCTCTCTTCTGGCTGACTCAGAGAACTGACTGTATCCATGATTAAGGATGCTTGAGGGCAGACAGCACCTTTTATTATGTGTGCAACAGACTACAACAGCTGGAGAATAGTAATATTTTAGTTGTGATGTTAACAATAGGAAGGTTTAGTCTAGTCTAGTTTAGGAAGGTTTAATCTCACTATTGCATTTTTTGTCCTGATATCATGCAGCGTCCTGGAATCTGATCCCGAGTTTGGGTTTGAGGAGGCTAAACGACAGTTGGAAGGTATTGGAGTACTTCTCATTAACACTGCAGACATAGGGTAAGCAGCATCTTGGTGGAATAGGAGCTTCAGTCCTCTGTCTGTGTCTGCACAGGATGCCTTCAGGCACAGTACTCAGTGTAGACCACCTCTGTACTGGGAGCTCAGCCGGAGTCACTGCATCTTTTTCCTTCTTCTTTCGCCTGCTAACTTTAGGGATCGTCACAGTCGATGATCCATCTCCATCTCACTCTGTTCTTTGCTTCTTCCGCAGTTTTTTTTTCACCACATAATGAACCTTCTTCTTCTTTGGCCTTTCTCTTCTCCTCCTGTCTGGCAGCTCCATCTTCAGCATTCTTATCTGAATATACTCTGCATCACCCCTCTGCATTATCCCCAAACCATTTAAGTCTCACCTGTCTTACTTTGTTTCCAAATCGTCCTAGCTGCAGTGTCCCTCTGATATACTGATTCCTAATCCTGTTTATCCTCATCACTCCCATTAAAAATCTCAGCTCTGCCACCTCCAGCACTGTCTCCAGTCCAAGCAACACAGCTGGTCTCACTACCGCCTTGTAAACCTCCCCTTTCACACCCACATACCCTTCTATCACAGATCAGCCCCGACACTCTTCTCCACCCACTCCACCCTGCCTGTAATCTTTTCTTCACTTCTCTACCACACTCACTATTACTCTGAACGGATTATTTAACAGTCAATCATTTAACTTCTTGCAACTGCTCCACTTCATCACCCTCTCTCTCATTTACGCACATGTAGTCCGTCTTACTCCTACTGACTTTCATTCCCCTTCTCTCCAGCGCGTACCTCCATCTCTCCAGATTAATTTCAGAATGTTTCACACTTTCAGTACAGATATAATCCGCAAACATATAAAATGGAAGAAAATAGACTTGAAATGTAGCTTCTATTTGACTAGTGTAGACAGCTGTTTGATTTTTGTGAGGCAGACGACTGAAATACATATATGATATGCTTTTTGAGTAGACATGGCATAATCTTTTTTCTAACCTCACAGACCGACACGATAACCCCATATTTCCTTGATACCTTTTTAAAATGCCACTATTTACAAAAAAAACAGTAAAATAGAGGCATTTTTTTTGAAATAACTGATTTTGTGTTTCTGTTCTCCTCTCAGAACGGCCATGGCTTGTTGATTCATATGATCAGTGGCTGGAGAGACTAAAGGTCAGACTCTTTCTCAGTGTTTTGCTTTCAAAACTAAGTTGTGCATTGTAGCGTGCGCTCTCGCTGATCCTGGTTTTCTCTTGCAGGGTCCTCCTCATAGGTGTGCCTTGTTTTTCGTAGATAATAGCGGAGTAGACATCATTCTAGGCGTGATGCCTTTTGTCAGAGAGCTTCTCTCTCGTGGCACAGAGGTAAGGAGCCCCAGCAGTGTCATTAAAAAATATTACATTGCAGTATTACAAAATGTAAATATTTCAGCTCTATCAATCTGCCTTTAGGTTGTGTTGGCCAGCAACTCTGGTCCAGCTTTAAATGATGTCACGAATGGCGAACTGCAAATATTGACAGAGAGGATTGCTGCTATGGATCCAGTGATTCAGTAAGTATCGATTAAGGCTTTTGAAAAGAGTCTATGTAAGCTCTCATGGAACATAACTGAAAAGTTTTTTTAAATGGATGAAAAACATCTTCAGCAGACTGTTTATCTGTTGTTGTTGCAGGGCTGGACTAAAGGAGGACAGGCTGACATTGGTTCAGAGTGGTTCCAGTTCTCCCTGCCTGGATCTGAGGTTGGTTGGACATTTTTAAAAAGGAGTACTATTCAGCCTGTCCAAACTGTTGGACATCTGATGTGGTGTGACGATAATGTTTAGATGAACAGGGAATGCCACCAGGGTTTTCTTGGCTTGGATTTAAACACTCACTTTGAGAGGTGAAAACCATCATTATTAACTTAAAGGCGTTTGAAATATGTGTAGTTTTAGTTTGACAGAACTCAAAGTTCCTCAGTTGCACACAAATGTAGCATTGGGTGTTTTTAAACATTTAAAAAGTTGGGATACTTCCTCACGGCACTGATTTTCTCTGTTCTTTTGAAAACCTATCTCAAGCATGGTGCCCAAATTTGTGGAATTCCAAGGCTGAGTTACTGGAACGTAGCCCTATAAGCCCTCTCATTCTCTCATTCTCTCGTTATTGAAGTAGTATTACACCTACAGTATGATAGTACCTCTTCACTGGTGCAAACATCTTTTTTTAATTTGAAACAATATAACCACAAGTTGTCAAAACTCTTCTCAGTTTGTACAAATCCATGTAAGAGTGTAATAACACACTTTTGGTATTTTTATATTCTAGAGACTACATTCTCTCTTTTAATAATATACATTTACACTTTTAAGTTATTAATCTGTGGACGTGGTGAAGAGTTAAATACACGTACTTGACACAGTAAAAGTATTAATATTCCTCTCTGCTCTTGCCATTCTCCAGCCGTTTGGACAAAGTGCTGGCGATGGTGGTGCGGGAGCGTAAGACTGACTTGGTGATAATCGAGGGCATGGGCCGAGCCATTCACACCAACTACTACGCTATGCTGAACTGCGAGAGCCTCAAGATGGCTGTCATCAAGAACTCGTGGCTGGCTGACCGGCTGGGAGGGAAGCTGTTCAGCGTGGTCTTCAAATACGAGGTACCGGCTGGAAAACTCAACCAGGACTCTGCTTTGTTGACTCCCTCATGAGTGCAGCGGAGCTCAGGATTCAGTAGGACATAACACCGGCGTCGAGCCACAAGGACGGAGTAGCTGGACTTCTGAATGTAAAGATCGTATACTGCCACTGAGTGAACGACGGTTGTAAAGCTGATTGTAAAATTTAGGCAGGTTTTAAAGGTATTCATTAACAGCACGTGGAGTATCTCATACAGGTTGTGTTGAGTAAATGTTGTCGTTGGGATCTCCTGGTTTTAGAAAAAATGATTTGCAAACAAAAGGTTATCTTCAAAAAAAAAAAAGGGAAAAAAAAAAAGAAGAAAATCCAATAAAATGCTGCCAACACAGGACAACACGTACCACGATCGGCAAATGAGATTCTTGTCCTGTGTAAATCACTACCATCATCACTCTGTTTGTGTGTTAGAGCATTAACACTTTTTTACATAAAAGGGTATTAATGTGCCTTGGAGCTGATGCGATTAAAGCATCGTTCACTCAGACTTCTTTTTATTCCTGTTGTAGGCTACACTATCACACAAGTAGCCTCCGCTCCCCAGCAGTCTCACACCAGAGACGAAGACGAATTTCCTGTTTTTCTTCACTGAGTTGAGATAAATAAAAATCACTGTCACCGTCACTTGTGTAGCTGTTAAAGTGGCATCAGGGAAAATGTTTGATCAATCGTAAAAGCAGCACTTTATCAGAGGTTGAAGAAATTTGCCTGTGTTCCTCCACAAGGTGGCAGTATTCTACAATGTCATATGTTTTTTGTTTTTTTAATTAATAATTAAATGAATAATTTCTCAACTCTTTCCCAAGGTGCTGGGTGTCAAATTAACACTGCATATTATAGGATAAATATTCTATCTGTGTTTGAAGCACCACATGAAACATATTGTCACTGAGCTGGCTGTGTCATCAGTCCATGTGCTCACTTATTAACAGGCATGTACAAGTACACACTGTTGGCTATCCCTTAAACACAAATGCAATAATACTGCAGCACGGATTTGTAACAAACATCCGTGTGCTTGTCAAGTGTCCGACTGTATCGGTGATTTCATTAAAATATTGGAAATCAAGGCAGGAACAGATTTTTAAAAGCCTCGCCTTGGTGTGAAAATATTTTAAAATAAATATCCTTGGTTGCTTGACATGCAACTAACATTGCAATATTATATCTGTCCTTTTTACATATGTGATAATCAATGTGTGTGTGTGTGTGTGTGTGTGTGTGTGTGTGTATATATATATATATATATATAAATAAAACTTAAATCCATTTGAAGCACTTCATTTAAGTACACCGAGCACAGTTTTGTGTAATGTTCTCCTGACAATCAACTTCAATTAAATAGTGATATTCTTTTTGTGTGTGTGTGTGTGTGTGTGTGTGTGTGCTCGTTTGTCTCTGTGGACACATCAGGGGAAGTTGAGATTTGCCCCATATTTAAAAACGAACCTGCCCCCGGGAGTAGAAAAGCTCGACACCCTGCTATGTGGTGGTTGATGCCTGCTGGGGAGCTGGGAGCTGATAATGCATGAGGAAACGTGGCAGGGGGTCCTTCTGCTTTTCCTCTCACTCATCACTCCGGCTGGCAACACACACACACACAAAATCTTACACCAGTTCTGCACAAACTCGTGGATTTAAGGGCATCTACATGAAAGGTCTGCTATTTGCATTTTCATGTTTTTTGTTGTTGGTTTTTTTTTTTTTCTTTTTTTGCTTTGCATTATCTAATATGGATGGGAGTGTTTCCATCCAGTGAACTCAGAAATGGCTTGTGCTACACTGAGCCCACCAACTTCCAACATACCCAGACGTGAATCAGAGCTGTCAGTTGCTCTTCTCTCAAAAACTGCACCTGAACTTCAGCGTTTGGTTGAAGGTGAATTGAAACACTCTGACTTGTGCCTTCTTGCTACTGTGAGATTGACAATAAAGCTTCTCTGCACAGACACTGAACAAATGTCTATAACATAAAATACAAAAATGTAATGTTACATATTGTTACATCAGTTGAACTGCTGTTTTGCTTTAAACTCCTTTACTAATTATACTGTATTTAGATTGACTGGTACTTGCTGTGCAGCTGTTATATGAAAGAAAAATGTTTAACTGGATTTAGTGGGTTTTACATTTTACAAGGATGCGTTCAGGTTTGGGAGGAAAAACCTCCTTCAAACATAAACTCATGCCTCAGGCTCCAAGGAGTCAGAACTCAGTATTGTGCCCACTTCACCTGTTTGATAATATGTTATCTGCACACCATGGATATTTGGGTGAAATACTCTACAAACACAAAAAAGTGACTTGAGCACAGGAGAGATGACAACGATGGTGAAAATGTAAACTTCAAAATAACCCAAAAATATAGCAACACACCTCTCAAACATCATATTTTTAACCAATGACAGTGTCACTCTGTCAGATGGTCCACTGTGTTGGTCAGTGCTGAAATATGTCATCGACTGGACATGAAATTTGAAAATGGGTACATATGATGGTGACTTATTGAACTCCTGACTTTTCCTCCAGTGCCACCAACAGGCTGACTTGAAATATCTCAACTATAAATGGGTGGATGGATTGCTATGACATTTGGTAAAGACATTCATGTTCCCTGTAGCATGACCTGTGATAAGTTTTCATTTAGCAGCATCATCAGATGAAAGATTTAATTTGTCCGTTGCTTTTGATTTCAATCAAATTCCTGCAAAACCAATGACATTCCCATCAGCCTCAGCCACCTTCTGCTTAGTGCTAATAAGCAAATGTCAAAGCTCCTGCTAATCCAAGTTAAACTGGGTGGGGAATATGGTAAACAATGTACACGCTAAACATATGAACATTAGCATTTTCAGTGTGAGCATGTAAACATGCTGACATTTGCTTAAATCACTTCTGTGCCACAGTGCATCCTCGCAGAGCCATCAGCTCTGACTGTAGGCTCTCAGCTGTGTGGAGATTCACTAACACAGAAAATAAAAAATCACATACATGTGCACACACAGCACATTACAACTAGCATTTTGTTTTCTGAACCACTTGCTTTATTTCTCCTCAAAGAGCTATTCGTTTTTTTTAAACCGACTGTCGTACTGAGAATTAGACCACACTAAGTGTTTCTATAGACTTGTTTCTGCAGCTGCACTGCGACAGACCATTCACTGCGAGCTTTTTCACTGTATAACTTTCTAATTATAGGCAGAGCTCATAACACACTGGTTCTACAGGCCCTGAGAAAACAGTGCAGCATTGACTGTAACTGTCTGCACAACACTAATTACTGTAGTTAACAGCAAACAACTCATTCAAAAGACCCTTTTTCTTGAGCTTTGAATTCAACGCGTGGTAGCTTAACCTTTTGTGGACTCTGATTTACAATAACATCAATTTGATTGTTCAGGTGACCTTAAACAAACACTTTGTGAATCGCTATTTCCTTAGATACATGTGAACACAGTAAGTTAGTCTTGTGTTTCCTCTGTAATACTTTTTTCCCTCACTAATGTGACTGTCTTTGGTGATTTTTGCGACTGTGTGGCTGTAGACCTGCTAACATATAAAATGACTAATATACCTAGATATATAGACATGTAGCGTCACAATTATAAGACGCAGCAAACTTGTGATTGTTGGTTTTCTTCTGGGTTTTAGTCGTATGACAGACAGAACCTGTTTATTTCAACCACTCATCCATAACATATTTTAATATATCTGATTGCTTGCTATTATTTTCTTGCGGCTAATGGTGTCTTCATATTGCAACTGACTCAGATACAGTCATATTGGAAAGTTCACGTGTATTTTTTAATGGAAAAAAATATGCCGTCAAAGTGAAAACTGTCATTTCAATGACAATTTAAATGTAGCAAAAGCTGAAATCCCTCATTCAGAAAAGTGTTTATTTATATTGAGAAGAGTTGAAAAGTTGACTGGCAAACTGACTGGACACAGTTTAGAAAGACGCAGACCTTTGTATGTAAGGTCAGAACAAAAACCAGCCATGAACTGCAAGTAAACCTCCACAATAACATATTGTGGCGAGGCATCAGGACAAGGGTACAAAACATTTCTAAAGCTTTGCTTGTTCCCAGGAGCACTGCAGCTCTATAACTGTGAAATAGAAGATGTCTGGAACCATCAGGACTCTTCCTTGATTTGGTCGTCCGGCCACACTAAGGTAAATAGGCAATAAAAACCTTGGCCAGGAGAGATCGGGAACCTAAAACATGTGAGTGCTTGCAGCATGAGAGTGGCAGTTCACCTTTCAGCATGGCAATGATCCAAAACATACATCCAAGAAAATGCTAGAGTGGCTGCAGAACAAGTCTGTGACTGTCTTTCAGTGGCACTACCAAAGCCCAGAATATAAACACATTGAAAATCTGTGGACACACCTGAAGAGGACAGTTTACAGACACCTCCCATCCAATCTGATGGCAGTCGAGAGGAAGAATGGGATAAAAGGTAGAGACTTACTCATGGATTTGGAGCTTTAGACACTGCCACATGTTCTTATTGTATGCAGACTGCTGTATTTATCACTCAATATACAGATTTATTATATGATAAATTTACAACACATTAAAATGTCCTGTGCAAGTGTGCCATTGGCTAATCTCTTGTAACAAAAGTATCTGTATGTCCACAGTAGAATGACTGGACACCATCACCGGAAACTTTGATTCCAGCATCACTGCCCTTCACTCCCACTACGATCTCTGAAAATCAGTTTTGTCTCTCTGGAGTTACACAGGAGCTCACTTCCATTTTTCAGAGCTGCTGATATAGACCAGACACAGACTGTAAGCATGAAGCAATATGTGGAAATCTCCACTTGAGAAGGAATCCAAAACAGTCAAAGTGTTTTAATGTGTTTTTAAGCACCATAGATACTCACAGTGATCAGAGTGCGCACTCGCCTCCTTGAACCCAGTAAACAAATGATAAATACATGGATAAATAAAGAAACATTTTACTACGAGCGTGTCACACAAACACAGCCACAGATGACAAACGTGCAATTTACTAAGTGGAGTCAGAAGTGGAGCCTTTAAGATGTTTGAGCATTCAATCCATTTTAAAAGGCGTTTTGAATGTTAGTGTGTTATCTTCGTCCGGCAGACTCAGCCCGTCTGAGTTAAAGTCACACTTCACTAAGTGGCTTGTCAGCATTGTTTGTGCTCAAACCAAATGACTGCAAAGCTTGTTTACTGGTCTCAGTAATGCTAACAAGCAATTTTCAGGGCACACACACAAAAGAAAATAACAGACTGAAAATGTAAATGTCAACCAATTCCCTCAAGTGAATTATTCACAATCATTCTCCAAATGTACAGTGTTGCATCTGTCAACAGACAAGTAGCTCATAGAGTAGAGTAGCTTTAGAATTAGTCTTGCTGGTACTCTGCAGTCAACTGAATGTGTTTTAGACTGAGAGAGACCAGGCTATGAGAATACATTTACAGTGTTTTACTGCAGAGGACAGTCAGTAGATAAAACCGCTATTAAATGAAGGTGTTGATGCAGATTTCTTTTGTTGTGTACAGTTGTGTGTTTTCCATAGATTGTCTAATAAAAACTAAACTGCTGTTTGATTTATATTAAATGAGCAAAGACTGATTAAGAGTTTGAAACAATCCCAGTTGTCTGACATAAACTGTTTTTGATTTTTGAACTTTTCCATTTATGAATTACTTCCAACCATATTTTAGAGCTGGATGGAACAAAATACATTAATAAATACGTTAGTTGTCTCAATGGATGGTGTGGACTGGGACCATTGATGATTGTATACTTCATCAACTGAGACAACTAAGGTATTCATTCATGTATTTTGTTTATTAGCAAGTTCTGGTTTGCAAAATATTGCAAACTAATCCTGTGTGGAGAAGCTTTGGTGATGTGATTTATGGCTTCTGATCTAAATTGAGATAAATGATGAAAGGGCAGTGCTGGAGGAGGTTATGTCACTTCACAAGGGGGAGGAGCACAACAGTGATAGCATTATTATTAGCATGATCATAATCTAATTTATGTCATGATTTGTGTCATAACTGTTCACTGCATCAATGGTCTTGAAGTTCTTGTATTTGTTATCTTTGTTATTGTAGGATGGAACAGACTTGGATCCCTGATCAGTGTGGATATCTGAGGTGCCAGTCAGGAGCAACTTTTCTGACAGCTGCTATAACTTCCTGATGGATCACTCATGAATAATCAAGATGAACTTTGTCATGAAATGCTGATTCCAACGCCAGCAGGCTATACCAACGCAGCACATACTAAAGCTGTACTTCCTCCCAAGCTGACAGGCTTCTTCGCGGATGCGCGCTCCGGTGCGCGCACCCATAGCCGGTGACTCTCCTCATAAAAGAAGCAGGAGACAATCCGGATGCTCGGCAGATCCGGGGTGCACGGAGAGCGGAGTAGTGAGGCGCTGCTGCTGCTGCTGCGCTGTGTTTCGGTCCTGTCCGCCTGCAGCCACATGACCGAGCGGCTTTTGCGAGCTTAAACACCAACAAAGGAAAACAACATCAACAAGCAAACATAAGGTAAGGAACTGTCCCTATGCAGGAACTGTCTTATAAGTGCCTGTGGCCATTACCGTTTGGTGGGGTTCATCTGACTGTGTAACAAAACCCATCAGTGTTTTGTGGTTTTTCTGTGATGCTGAACTGAGTTTGCAGTGACTTTAAGGTATTTCATGTGTTTTATAGTTCCCTCTGCACGTTATGTTACCTTACTCATGCAGCAGCTTCATTGATTAACAAAAATCTCAATACATTTGTCCCAAACACTTTATCTTCGGTATCACCCGACGGCCGCAATTCCGATCTGCGCGTAAAAACGCATCGATCGCCCATTTTAATAATGTCACAAAAGTTAATAACTTAATTAATGCGAATTGTTCTTTCCCAGTTTCCCTGATACAAAAGATGAAAAAGAACAAGAACTGCTGTTTGCAAACATCTAATTCGATTTGGTATGATCCCGGAAAACAGATTTAGTCGGATAATGAATTTTACTTTTGTGTTTGCCGCTGTCATGCTCTAAAATCAGATTATCATTACTAAGTCAGCAGTTGGATGAATGGTGAAGAGAATCAGAAATGATTGCAGCGATCATCTCCTCTTGACAGCTCATTTTTACTCACTGCCCACCAAAGACATCGTGTGTGTGTGTGTGTGTGTGTGTGTGTGCGTGTGTGTGTGTGTGAGAGAGAGAGAGAGAGAGAGAGAAACGTAAGGACGCAGAGGGCAGATTAAAGTTGGGAGTGTCTGTGTGACACCATGCAATTAAAAGTGAAGCAGAGCTTTTGCACACACAATGGTGATTAATAGCAAATCAGCCAGGGAAGCATTAGAGCTGAAGAACAATGCAAGGACCCCACAAAGAGCCAACCTTGTGCCAAAACAAAGTGGATAATCACTAATAATACAATGATATTAAAATGAAAAGATAATGTTAGGACAGAGCAACATAATTAGGTTTTCAATTGGAAATGTGTCTTCGAAAATGGATTAATTTTAATATGAAATCTGAATCTTTTATCATCCAGTTGAGGATCTAAATCTAAATGTGTCAAACTAGAGTTTAAATGACCTGAAAAAATGACAGTTTGTTCCAAACGTGTGCTGTCAATCTTCACACAGGCGCATTTCATTTTGATTTTGGATTTTCCACCAAAAGGCCGCTGAACATTCATCCAGTCTCCTCCGCTGTGGTGTGAAACATGGCTTCATTTGTTTGATCAAGACTCTTTCAACATTGGCAGACAGTCAAAGCAGGAGTGGGGGAAACTTTGGGTTCATACAGTGTAATACTTTTGCATGCTTCACTTGATCGTCTCTAAACAGGAGTGTCCCCCCACTAACCCGCTGACCGGTCAAACTGTTCCCATGCCGATTGTCCCGATACAGACCCAGGTGCAGATTTCACAAGTTAGGCAAGAATAAGTTGTGTTGCTGGATTCAGAAGCCAGAGCTTTGTTCCTTTTTGTGTGTTAGAGGGAATTCAGCTGCCATGAAATGAAAGATGCCACCAACACTTTGTTCTAATTAAGACAGGATAAATCCTCCCTCTGTGTCTGTCTCTCTCTCCCGCTTTGATTTTAGCATCTCTCCTCTCCCTCCTCCTCCGTTTCTATCTCACTCCTCGCTCTCAGTATTACATCTTATTTTCTCCTCTCATTTTCTCCTTTCCTCTTGGTTCCCCCCCTCCTGCTTCCTTTTGTCTCTCTCATTCTGCATCCTCTCTGTGGGACGCCTCTCGCTGCTTCTGGTGCTGCTTGTGTCTCACAGCATTTTTTGGAACATGCCTCTGTGTGGGTGTCTGGAGGAGGTTTCCCCGCTGTGAGCGTGTATTTGTGTGCATGCTGATTGTAACACTGAGAAAGTCTCTTCTGAGTGTGTGAATGTGCGCGCGGGCCTCAGTGCACTCGCGCGGGAGATGAGGATGTCACTGATGTTTCCATGCATCGGTGACAATGATCTAGTCTCACCCCACATGTGTTGTACCTGCAACCAGTTTAGCACTGAATCGTTTGGGTTTCTCTCTGCCCTCTGCTCCGGCTCACTTGCTGACAGATGGACCTTCCTTATGGCTCTTGTTTTTTCATCACCCTGTGCTGCTTCCAAGGGTCTTCGGCATCCAACGCACACCTAAAAGCTGCACACAACCTTTCAGTCAATGTGTGAATCCAGCAGATATTGTTTGCTGAAGATTCTGGGAGACAAAGCACTTTTATATTGCTGCAGTCGGTGCTATTGGCCCTTGAGGAAATGAAGTTTTATGGTGTTAACTGCAGCTTGGCAGAAGTGTTTATTATGCAGTGGCATTAACTGGAGCGGTAATTTGGGTGCTTGTTATTGAGCTGATATTTATGATAATTTGCCAGCACAAACTGGGGCTGTTTTACCAGAGATGAGAGATATAAAACTAAGTGCTTATGCATCAAATATTCGGCATCATTTCTTCACGACAGGGAAGAATAGCTGAAATGTAGCAATGCTGAGCTGTAATTTTGACAAGTTTTTCTGTGTGACTGATTTATTTAATTATGCATTTTTCACTTTATTTGTCCGTTTGAAGCGAATACTTGAGCTGCTGCTCAGTGATTTAGCTTGTTCCTGTGCAGCCACATGTTCCCGACGGCACCTCTGACAGCATGTAATAAATGTGCACATTTATCATATGTTCAAAAGCCTGATTAATAGGTGGTTGATGACTTACTGCTCCAGTTGATATAATCTACAGAGTGCTTGTGACATTAATCGACAGGATTCCTGATGTAAATCTCTTATCTCTGCATGTGGCCTGGAAAAGAAGAGTTTTGAAGGTGGCTTCAGGCTTCAGGCTGACATGACAGCTCTGCTTCAGCCGCCTGTTTCTGGAGTCTTTGTTTGCTGGATCCTTATGGCCCTTCTGGTTGCTATGAGAGATAAAACAACAGGAGCAGATGGCTCCTGGAGGTTTGGTGTCACAGCAGGTGGAGCTAAAAGATGCACACATACAACAGTTTAATACCAGGGTCGCCTCCTGCTCCGCCTCAGTGCTTCTCCTCAGGCCACAGATCTGGGTGCACTTTCTGATAAGTATATTTTTATAACGAGCGTGTCACAGAAGTGCTGCCATGCTTAAGGGACTGACCGCTTGATCACAGACTGAAGTGAGGTCTCTGATCTCATCAGAGCTTAATCATCCAGCTCTCCTGTAGAGCCCCCTTTGTAATTTCGTGCAAGATTGCCTATCCCTTCATACTTATCTCACTCTGCTCTGATCTGTGTCTCCCTGGCGGCCATCTGTACACTGTGCTTATGAAATGTTTCTGCACATATATTATGTTTTCTACAAATTATAAACTATAATAACATAATAGTATCTTCTCTGCTCCTGCTTACTTGTTGTTGTTATTGTTACTTGTTGTTATTAAATG
>OMLM01020819.1:147423-164897 GCA_900302695.1 Helostoma temminkii | reverse complement strand
ATTTAATTAAATTGTTGAGATAGTCCTAAAGATTGTTGTTTTTGTCATTTTTACATATTGAGGTCTCAAAAATGAGCCAAATAAAAACCTTATGTGCGCGTGTTTGGTTGTTGACAGTTATTTGCTTGTTGCGTTGAAGGTTCTTGTTGTGACCTGAGGCTACACGAGTGTAAACCTCACAACCGAGGCCTCAACAACAAATGCTACGATGACTGCATGTGTGAGGAAGGTGAGCGAAGGGAACATTATGTCACAATAAACCCGTGAGATGTGTGATGTATAGCAGTTGGAAGACATCTGCAGCACTTCTTCTTTTCATGTGCAGCTTGTGCATTTGAGTCATTTCAGGAGTCTCGCTGTTAATAATTAGGATTTTAAAGGTAGTTTACTAGTGGCATGATGATTGGAGAAATTGTTCATGTGCCCCTGAACTCTTAGATTTCATAATTTTGTAGAAGTGGACAAATACATCTGATGCCAGTTTTGCTGTTTCAACACCCAAAGCTGATCCACTGTATTCAGATGGCCTAAATTCTTTTTCTGTGTTTATTTAAGGTTTTCGCTGTTATGCTAAATTCCATCGGAAGCGGCGTGTGACCAGAAGGAAGGGTCGCTGTGTGCCCCCAGAGTCAGTCAGCAGTGACCACGGAGGCTTCATCACCATCTGAGGAGGAGGAGATGGAGTTTAAAGGAGAGAGGAACAGGAAGAAAGATC
Organism: Helostoma temminkii; assembly: GCA_900302695.1. NCBI lineage: Eukaryota > Metazoa > Chordata > Actinopteri > Anabantiformes > Helostomatidae > Helostoma > Helostoma temminkii. The sequence continues at coordinate 164,182 of OMLM01020819.1, read as the reverse complement.
CTGACGTAGTAGACAAAACAGCCAAGACATCACCACCATCACCATCATCAAGCGCTTAAAGGTGACGACTTGTTGGTTTTTCAAATCGACTCCGTAATGTAAAACATCCAAATACTGTCAACCTCTCTGTTAAAATAGCAGACGTTTAATCTGAAAGTCCTGTTTGGTTTTACATTGTGGGATAAGACTTGAATCTTCTTATCCAGCCAGTCGTCATCTTTAAGCACTAAACTGATTCAGTTAAAATCCACACAATCAGTCTTAATTTGGATTTGTTTGCTCCAGCGTCATTGAAGGAACCTCAGTGACCATATTCAATGACTGCATTGTTTTTAATTGGTGTAAAAAAATTCACCAAGTTGGAAATTTGTTAAACTCATGCGTAGATTTTGTGCACTCTGGAAAAGACCTTTCACATTATTTTTCATACATTTGATTGTCTCTGTCATGGTGACAACAGTCAAACAATATTTACAAATCACTTTTAGCATTTGGAGTCCAACAATGTCTGTACAGCTTCAGGAACATCCAGATCAAGTTAAATAAGTAGCTGCTGAAAGAAATGACTGCACATTAAAACGACAGTATCAGTGTGAACTCGCTGCAGCAAACAGTATGTTTAGTTTCCTGACACTTAGCTCATCTGGTTCTCCAAACCAGTCCTAAAGGTTATTTGTAAATTATATTTGAACCTGTCTGCTGCTGTGCTGTAAATATGAATGTGTTTTGAACAGCTTTTTTTTTAATTGATGCCATCACTCTTCAAACAGTAGGATGATAAATGAAGATGACCTTCCTTTTCCCTATTTTATTTATGCTGTACTTAAGCACACGTTTGTCTATATATTGTGTTTTTATGCATATTTTGTTTTCATGATTAAACACTTACTAGGTTAAACATTGTTTGTGGAGTGTCTACGTTTACAACCCTGAGTTTCATCTGTTAGACACTAGCATGTAGTTTTTTCATAATGCATGCATATTCTTCATGCTGCTCACACTACTATCTTACCATTTCAACATGTATATCACTGATATACAAACAGTACTGTAAATATACTGTATATACTGTATAATGGCTAGCACTGTTGCCTCACAACCAGAAAGACCCAAAACCGAATCCACCAGCTGGCCAGGTGCCTATCTATGCAAGTTCTCCTCATGCCTGTACGGCTTCACGGTATTCTGGCTTATTTATGCAACTTTTGGATCTAAGCCATCTGTAGGATGAGACTCTAACCAAGGCGTCAAAATCCATGGTCAAAAACCTGTGGCTCGTAGATTTGCACAAGGTATCGTTTTACATCAGTATGTGATTAAAAAGCTTGAAATTTCTCTGACTGTTTGGGAAAAAAAACATTGGGCAGTGCTGTTAAGTTATGGAGCATGTTTAAACAATAATCAAAAAAAAAAAGTTAGACATTGAGTTAAAGTATGCTACAGATAAATACAAATAGTGAGACTAGTCTTATATGGTTTATTTGACCTTCTCTAAACTTACTTTGTCAGATAAATCTATTCCAAACACATCATCCTTTCTTAGAAAAATTTAACTCAGTAATAATGTGGCATCTATCTCCATGTGATAAAATAAATGCTGCAGTCTTCGAAGCTCATTATCTCCTAACCACCCTGAACTGTGTCAGAAGCTGTTAATGGAAAGCTTACGACACATTAGAGCAAGTGCAAGCAATAACACTCAGCATGTCTCGGATCCGAAAGCACAAGACCTCTGAAAATCCATCCCTATTAATATTTGATTAGATGGAGAAAGTAACACTCATTTTTCTTTTCTAACCACCAGCTCAGCCAGGCTGTGATTGTGCCAACCTGATTTATAGCCACAAAATAAAAGCGGTAGTGATGTATTTTTAATACTTGCCTTTGACAGGACGCGCTGGTGAAGTGCCCTGTTGAAACCTGGCCAACCGCCAGCAAAGTGATAGATTACACGCGGCCACATCCCGGCAGAGATGCAGCTTTACATCACCAACGCCACAAAGGATCTTCTGCACTTCTTACGGTTTACTTGAAGTAATTAATTACCAAGGTTGCTATATCCGCTTAAGTTTTCAGAGATCAGGACACGCTCAAGAGGAAACAGTGAGAATAATTTACATCTGAGTAAACAAAGCTGCAGCAAATGCAGCACTCTGTCTGTAGCATTAGAGACATTAAAACTAATAAACAATTTAAATGTAGAGTGGAGGATGATTCTGCAGCACACGCTGTTTAGCGTTAGATTTATGGATCCTATCAATCACTTGTCTGACCTGCGTCTGCAGATTTTGAGGCAAAAAGGCATAATTTGTTTGTAATTACATTAGTAGCTCCTAGAAGTGTTTGTCCGCTGAGCATTAAAGTCATTACACCTTAAACTGAACAACATATCTGTCAAACTACAATCTAATTTAAACACACATTTACATCCAAACACATCTCAGCTTATTAAGCAGCTGACATTGTCAAGCATAAATACTTCAGAGATAAAAATCTTGCATTATGTGTCATCACGAGGGTCAGAGGTCACCAGGGGGTCAAGGTTTACTCGGGTAATGGCAGAGCAGGAGCCATCTGCCTTGCTTGAGGCACACAATGGTCCGTCTCCTTTAAGGTGTAAGAGAACTCAAGTATTTGCGTCTGATTACATGAGGGGGAAACAAAAAGCATCTTACATTAGCATTTTAAAGACATTACAGCTTCTTTCAGTCGACACTGACTCACAGTGAGTTCAAGGGTTAAATGTGCTTAAATCCAAAGACTAAAATGAGCAGGGCAAATATATCAGAGAAACATGAGAGGTGAAGATATAAAGTAAAAAGCAGGTCTTTTAATTCATAGACTTTAGAAATGGTGCCCAAGGCTCATTCACTTTTCATAGCTTTGAACTGAAGCACATGGTCTTTCTCAGCGATATTTCTTTGAGATGTGACTTAAAGATGAACCTTCTAGTCACAACAGGCGGCATGTTAAAGTGAGAAGAGAAAAGTGAGTGTTTCCAAATAAATAAATTACTGTCTGTGATTTGGTTTTGCTCCATAGCTTATCCTGAAATGTTCATTTATCAAGGGAAGCTGTTTTCTTGGACACAGCAATAACCTGATTGAAGTGTTGCAGGGACACAAGTGCTTCACTAAGTATGCAGACATCTTTTGCAGATCTCTCTTCAGTATATACAGATATTCAGACATACTGATAGCTTTGACTGAATGATTGCATAATTATTACCATGATTAATCTTTAGATGTGGTTTAGAGTCATGACTGGTTTGTCTGTTCTTTGGTCCAGACTGAAATGTATAAACAGAAAATTGTAAAATCTTTTCATCTTGTGCCTTGACAAAGCAAAATATCCCAACTTTTGGTTGGACTGAAATTTGTTTCGGACATTCATATGCTCTTTGTAATGAACTGTTATCTAAGTTAAAAGTTTGTTTTTCAAATACTAGAATCAAATCCCTCTATTAATAAGCTACTGTAACTAAAATAGTGAACGAGGTGGTAAACATCACACCTGCTTGACATGAGCATGCTCTGTTCATGTGACCATTTACACATTTAATGAGACTGTTTCTGAATAAAACTGGTAAACTGAAAAGTATAGCTTATAACATTAAGTAACTAAAGTCATCTCAGCTTGAAACGGTTTTGTTTCTGGACTAAGAATTGCACTAGACGCACAGGTAAGTTTTAAAGGATCTAATAAAAAATAAAATGAGGGCAGGTGTCAAGCAGGTGAGAAAATACAGGAACCTGGAGATGAGATGAGATCTTTGTCAGAGCATTCAGTCAGTCAGGAACTTCACATGCTGAATAATAAACTGTGCTCTGAAGGGAACAGGAAGTTGACAGGGGTAGTGATGATGCCACGTACAGGTCTTCTCCAAAATGGCCACTGTCGATAAAACACTGAGCTTTAACACGTGACTACTTTTTGTTTTCAACCATGATGATAAAGGTTTCACATCTCAGAGATGATCCCGTCTCACCTGCTTCTCCTGGTGAATTTTTAGTCTCAGTCTCAGCAGTTGAAGAGCAGTAAACATTACTTCTGGATATACAGTAGATATACTGCAGAGGTTGTTGTTGCAAACCTGTGATATGACTCACAGTAAATTATCGGAATTACTTTTCCCACAGTGGCATCTACTACATTAAAACTGTTCAGATTAATCAAGAATAAAGTTACTAATAAGTTATGGTAAAGGTTAGTTAATCTTTATTATAATGGTTACAACAATAAACACCAGGTTAATGAATGATAGCAGCCATGGTTATATGAAAAAAAAGTTGTAATGCAGCAAAATCTTGCTCTGGAAAGTTGTTTGGGTTGGAGGAAAGCATGGCTGCAGACTAACACTGTGTATTGTCATTTACATGTAAAATGTTTCAGGATTAATGTTGCTTTATTCAATATTTTTTCAAATATTTTAATATCACATTATGAAGATTCTACAGTAAATATTGTACCAATTAATTTTGTCAGTATTAATTATCTCAGGTTTTAAAAATGGTGATTCAATTCAATTCAACTTTATTTATGTAGCGCCAAATCACAACAAAAGTCATCTCAAGGCACTTTACAATGTAAGGTTTAAGACCTTACAATAACACTAAATAATAAGGAAAACTCAACAAATCCCCCTTTGAGCAAGCACTAGGCAACAGTGGAGAGGAAAAACTCCATTTTTAAGAAAGGAAGAAATCTCCAACAGAACCAGGCTTAAGGTGGGCGGCCATCTGCCTCAGCCGAATGGGGTGAGTAGAAAGAAAGAAAAAAGAAAAGCAGATCACACAACCAATAATAATAACAAGCAGGTAGGCAGGCAAGTTAAATGGGCCAGCAACTGAAGAATACACAGCCTCAGGGCCGATGATACCTGCAGGGGAGAGAGAGAGTGATGCTGTACACAAATGACAACCCATAGACATAATCAGTGTATATAAATATTGTCACTTGTCTGTTTGTCTCTTATAGACTCTAAAATAGGACCATCATCTAAAAATCAGCACACTTATTCAAAATTTCATGGGGAGTGTATAAGGCTTGTTGTCATTGCTGTCCAGCCTCCTGTTGGTGTCCTATAGTCAAAACCCTATGTGCCTCTGAGGAAGTTTATAGAACACAACTTGTAGATCACTCTACATATCAACACTAAACTACTGTCTTTTTAGCTTCCTCCAGCTAAAAGTATCATATGTACTTCCTCTGACATGATACCTTTTCACACAAAGTTTAAAACAAAAGTTGGCTCCAACCACTAGCACTATAACGTTTAATTAATTTTAGAATAAAGAAAATTAGCTTTTTTTTCTTAAAAATGTTGTATCACAACTGACAGCATTTTAAACATTCACCACCATAATGTGACACCACACAAACTGAAACCTGGAAATGAAAAAGGTTAAATAAATAAATCTGTGACCAATGTTGATCCTCATGTGGCTTCCTTTTTTCTAAGGACTGAACGTAGGCCAGAGTGGTGGAGGGAGGGGTGAGGAGAATCTCAGTCACATGGGAACCAGTCAGGCTGCTGTCACATGGTTTCTGTTGCAGACTGAGCTCAAGCAGAGGAGGAGTCTTTGCCAGAAGTTTGTGTAAGAGAAAACTTGCAGCAGTTTTTCATGTAGCCCTTCAACAAGTTGAGGCACTGAATTAGATCAAGGTAGAGCTGCTGTGAGCAAACAGCCTGTCATGGAAATCCCTGCTATAAATCTAAAGGTGAGAGAGCTGTTTACTTAATTTTAATGTTGAATGTGTTTATGGTAACTCAGCTTTTTACAAGGACTCCTTTTAAATTATATGTTGATGTCACTGGTAATTCCTCTGTGTGGCAACTACCTGCATTTTCTTGAGACACAGGTCAGAGTAAAGTAGCATATTGTGTTTCTGTTGTTGGTTTTATGTTAAGCTGTAGAAGAAAATTCAAATGTTATTTAGAAAACAAAGTATCCAACAATATGTTAAATCAAATCTAAGACCATAGATGTCCCAGAATTGTTTTCAGTGATGAACAGCGGGCCTGTGATCAGAGTAAATAACATTATGTGAGGAGAGAAATACAAACATGGTGATGAATTTGTTCATTGTATTCAAGGTTTTTAAGATGGATGTGACAGTGCACATGACAAGAAATTATTGCTGTTTGTTTTTGTTCTTTATCACATGGACCAGACAATACAGCCTTTGTGCGGGTACCACTACTGATCAAAATCCTATTAGAAGCAGTGTCTTTTCTGTAAGTGAACTAAAGCCTGCATGTCGTACAATAACCTTTAAAAAGGAGAAGTATTAAACTAAATGATGCCTTTGTGCCATTTGTAAAAGATGAAATGCTTCAAAAACAGATCGAACAATTCAACTTCAATGTGAAAAGTACGAAATTACACTTAAATGTGTCCGAAGTAGCGCTCACATTGATTTTTCTGGTTGTGGTTACACTTTCAGATCAATTACTTAGGTGAAACCAGACATAAAATCAACCAACCTGATGCAGCTTAATAATTTATACTGGTTTTAATCTGATCGTTGCTTAATTCTGGCTTTAGCTTTTGTGAGCCATTTGAACTTAGGCAGCAACTGAAACAGCAACAATAAAGTTATTTTACAATGAAATGGAACAGGACAGAGTGCCAAATCCACACACTGAGAGAGTTTTAAATTTCCTGTTGGTGGGTCAGTCAACCCGAGTCAAGCACAGCGGAACGTTTTTAACAAATCCCTTTACAACCCTGAATATCTTTTGTTCTCTATGACAGGCCATAGTACTGGTGCACTGGCTGCTTACAGTATGGTAAGTGTGAGCGCAGTTTTTCTTCACAAGCCTGAGGAATTTCTCTTCTCTGCTCCACAAACACACATTGACTCACTATTTTGACACATGCCTAAGCTTTAACATTCAACACTCATTCTTTGTGTAATCCAACGTAACTGTCAAAGTGTGAGCATGTGACTTGTGTCTGTTCTTCAGGGGATGCATGGCATGGCTGCCCACTTCCTTCGCTTGGGGGAACTTCAGTGTTTTAGCAATAGGAGTCTGGGCGATTGCACAGAGGGACTCAATCGATGCTGTACTCATGGTGAGTCTTTGCTTTGACTCCTTCATGTAAGCACGTTGTAATGCTGACATCATGTGACATGTACAGTCACTAACTATAGGCACACTGCTGTATATCTGTGATTAGTCGTGGAATCTAGCCCTCATTAATTCATCAGAGAAGTAGCTGTGTCAACATCAGGGCATCACAGATGTTTCACCAGAATTTATTCTGCTTTTAAGTTAGTGGTTCAACTCTAGTTAAGTTCCTGGTTCCTCCTGGCTGCATGCCCCATGGCTGTCGCTTTGGATTAAGCGTCTGCTAAATGACTAAATGTAAATCCAATCTGCAAGCCATGTTTACAACAGTCAGTGAGCAGATGCACCACCTGAAACGAAACATAATTCGTAATGTGTTGTTTTCTAACATGCTAAAGGAGAAATAAAGAGAAAAGTTAGTTTTCAGTGGTTGTGACCTCCTATAAATACACAACAGTGAGGAGATCGTCAGTCTTTTTTGTTTGTTCAGGAAACTGTCCTGAAGACTTAGCAGAGGTTCTGAGTCCTACTATTTCCCTCTAAAATGTCCTTGCAGCCGTTGAATTCTTGAATTTGTCTTGACATTTCTGTTGAGTTATTGGAGCTACAGTTAGGTCAGTGGGCAGTGTTTTTATATAGCTGCCCAGTGTTTCAGTGACATGTTTGACAGTATGGGATTGTGGGTGTCTCTGGACTCAACTAAGGACTAATACTAGGAGTATTATAGTGCACAGTCCAGTGTTACAGTCACTCACATCTAGTTTGGAAAATTACTTTAAACTTTGTCAAATGTCAAATTCTTTGACACTGCCAGTCAGTGACTCCAGACTATTTCAGTTTCAGTTTTTTTTAACTAGTTACATGTTTATTGTTTTCTCTGTTTGGGGGGTTTAATTATTGTTTTTCATGTGACTGTGTGGTATAATAATGGCAGTATAGAAATTCTTATTCTTATTCTTTTCTTTCCTGCACTGTCTGCATTTTTTATTGTATCTTGCTTCCACCACCTTTTCTACAGTCAGTTTCTCCAGCACTGGAGTGACTTTACTTTCCACATACAGTATGTCACAAAGAAACCTTCCCTGTAGCATAATTACAAAGATGTTTAGACTCTTTAGAGCTTGAAAGCACCTTCAGTACTGATATATACTCAAAAGTGTAACACATTGCCTCTCTGTCCATTAAGCCTTCCCTCTCTCTCTCTTGTCATTTCCCTGCAGTTTCTTATGGGGATGATCGTGACAATATTGACTGACATCGTCCATTTTGGGATCTATTATCATGCATTTGAAACGGCAGCAGAACGGGGAGGGCAGGACTTGTTTCGCTTCAGTGCAGGAATGGCCATCCTCAGCTTGCTGCTCAAACCCGCGTCCTGCTTCTTTGTTTACCAAATGTACCGTGAACGTGGAGGAGAATACAACGTTAACTTTGGTAAGAGCTATAAAGTTGAATCAAATGCATCAAAAAATTAAATTACATTTTAATAGATTAGTGGCATTTTTATATTTGGTTATGGTCTAACTACATTTTGAGGACACATGACAGGAAATAATAAAACAAGATTTCATCTAACAAGTACACCAGCTTGTTCTGTTGTAATTTCAAAAGCAGTTAAAAAATCATCTGAAATACGTGAGGATTCCTGATCTCTACAAAGCATCATCCCCAGCCCTGTGTGCGACCAAAGCTGCAGGTTCATCCCTGTGTTGTTTTATGCTGTTTGTCAAGAAGGAGCTGCCAAGTGCAGCACAAACTGGGAAGACTCCGTGCTAAATCACAGGCAAACACTTTAGTTACAGTCACAAGACTTTATGCGGTGAAATATTTGAGCTGCATTTCAGCTCGGCAAATAAATCATTTCACCACGAGTTGTTGTGGTGAAAACATTTCTGTGTCATCCTGGCCACCTATTTACCGCCTGCTTATTTTAGCACACTTCGTGGGGGAACCTTCTGAACTTGTTCAGGCACGATCAAACATTGCATGATTAATGTGAATGAAAGCAGAAATTGAGTCTCATCTGGAGAACACACACATAGAGATTTTGTGACATTACCGACTTTTCTTTTGAGTTCATGCTGTAGCACTTTCCTTGTTGGCAAACAAATGATCTTCCATTGACTAGTCAGGAGATACTCGTGATGCGCTCTTTCATTAGCTGTGTGTGGCCATTGATTTGTGGACTTGAACTCAGCCTGCTGAGGCCTTTTCCATCTGAAATCCCAATGAGCTGTAGCATCTGTCGGACTCTTAAACTACTGGAAATGCTACTGACACCATCTGTGTGGATTAACAACATGTGATAGTTTGTGATTAGAAGCAACATAAATGATAAGGATGTGAGGGTATTTGAAATGTTTCATGTCATTTTATAATCTAAAATAGTAATTTAATACACTATACACTGAAATTGCGACCGTTCTTATGGTTGACGTTTTATTGATTTGTCTATTTGAAGGATAATTGAATACTGATGAACTGGTTCCCTCTGTGGTTATACTTCAGTGCCACACACACACAGCAGGTACATTCATTAGACTGTGATTGGCTGCAGAGTGACTGATGGATGTACCTAATGTTAGTTTCAGACAATGTCTGTTTTAATTGCTCTCTGATTGCATAGCTGGCATTAACATAATTCCCTGCTGCACTGAGCACTTTGGGATGCAGGCAATCAGGTGCATGTGAGCAAGTTGTTGATTCAGGTATCCAGGGCTGCTTGACTTATAATTAGTAGCCTTTTCATACTAGTTTTTTGTAAAAGTAAAACATATAGTTTCAACTGACAAAAAGTCAAGTGTAAATCTAGTGGCTGTGTATTGTTGATAAAATGCATCCAAAGAACAAAAACAGCCTGCTCTTCAGCTGTTGTGTGAAATCCTCCCTGATCTCCTCCTGCACATCATAACCTAACCTTTCTGCTGTTTGTCACACTTTATTGTCATGTTGTCATTGTCCCCCATGTTGTTTTCTGTTTTTTCTGTTATACTGTAACATGATCCGTTCTCTTCTCTTCCCTTCTCTGCTGACCTTTGACCTCTCAGACTTAGAGACCTCTGTGGAAAGTCGATGCACTACGGATAGTGCTGACAGTGCCTTTATTGGCCGACGCTATTGATCTCTGGCCTCTTCCTGTTTCCATTTCTCTCCTCCAATCCTCTTCCATCCTCTTCCACACAGGAAGTAAGATTGCAAATCTGGATGTTGGACTAGAAAAAACTTTTCTATGTTGAGTTGTCCATCTCTCTCTTTGTGTTTATTTATATTCATCTCTTCCGATCTCCATTAGTCTTCATTACCTGTCTGCATAGCATATAGTTATGTTTGTATTCACATCTATTGTACTATGTGTTTATATGTTTGCATCTATGTTTTATTCATATTTTTACTCTCCAGATGCCTCATTTGTGTTTGTGTATTTTGTTTGCATATATTTAAAGCGGAGCTGCATGCTGGTACGCATTCTCTCATCACCCTAATTAAAGTAAACATAATGTTGACTCATGGCCGGTTTGCATGCACAGACACAGAGACGAGTCATTGAAGTTTTGTTTGTTTGTTTGTTTGTTTTTGACCACGTTTGTGTTTTTTGTTTTATAATTTAAATAAAAAAACAATCCAATCATAAACAAGACAAGTCAAAGTTAAGTACATTTGATCTGCTATTTAACCAAACCCTCTGTCGGCCGGTAAATAAATTTGAATTTGCGTGTTCTTCACTATGCATAGGCATAGTGTGCAGGCCTTTGAACTTCCGAAATCACATCCTTGTTATTTGTTATGAGCTATAAGATGTTCCAGGTGGATTATATCAGTATACCGCCTTCATAGAATTCATCATAAAGCATGTTTACATTGCAACCAAGCACTTGCATGTACAGGTTGCAAAGATTCACACTGGTAAAGCTGAAGGAGATTTTCTCTCTCAGCCTTAGATCATCAGTGTTGGTTGTACTTGTCCCAATAACCACTGTACAAGCAGCTAATCAGGACAGTGCTGAGTCTAAAAATCACAGCGTGGTAAGAGATGGTGAAATTTGGGGAATATGAGGAATACGATTAGTTGGTCTGGCATTCGTTCATCACTTTATGCGGAAAAAGACAGTTTGCAACAGTCTGATCTATACTGAACCAGAGGGGTCCAACTGTTAAAGATGAGATAACAAAAATGTCCAGACTATATGATGAGTCTCTGACTGTAGAATGAAATGAAAAGAAGAAAACATTAGTAGAAGTTATGCAGAAACTTTCTAAGGACACACTGTCATTCATCTGTTTTAATATGTACATTAACAATAGACCCGCTGCCAAACAAGAGTCTTGATTAGATATGATGAATAATACATTTGCAAGGCAGGGGTTGCATGTGTTGAAGACTTTTGGCTTGTCTCCCCAGGTTTTCCCTCTGTATCACGAAACAGAGATACCTATCAGTCCATTGACCAGCAGGATGAGTCATCCAACTCAGCACAACCCTTCAACCAGGCCCAGGACAGCAAACCAGGAGTCCGCAAATACTGAGAGAAGCCCACAGTGAACACTGCAGTGTTTTCCTCTGGTATTTTTACAGCAGCACAGACTGAGTTTGTACTAGCAGCAGTTATTACAATAGATTCCAGCTCGCCCTTGTGTTTTGTACAGTTGGTTTGCTGAAGAGTATAGCATAAAAATAACCAAATACTTTTTTTTTTTTTTACAAGAAATCATTAGCTCTCAGTTTTATATTTTTGCTTAGTTGGCACATTACTGCTGAATTAATGCAGAGGGAAAACTGGTCTACTACTCCTATGCTGTCTTCCTGTTGTTGCTGCTATTGTTATCTACTATTTTTAGTAGAGATTCATGTGGAATGGAGCAGTTGTGTCTGCAGCAGTTTTGTTGGTTTACTTTTTTCCAAGTACGTGATTTTTACAAATGTGGCACTTAACACACATTAAGAATCTTGATTGTCTCTTTATGTGTCATGTAAATTACTATGTTCTCTTTGTATACAGTAATTAGCATTTCCCAGGTAGTCTTAGCTTTAAGGCACAGCAGTGAATGTTCATCGTTATGCCTTACAAACTACCTTGTGCCTTTGTACTTTTTAAGATAATAGGAACTGTGAAATCCTTCAGTGGAAATGAAAACGTGTAACTAAACTTTAACCTGATACCAAGAAATAAACAACATTATTACAGTGCAGCAAACAGACACATTCATGTATATTTGTTGAGCCATGCAGTTTCCTATACTAAGGCAATTGACACACACAATGAAAATAAAGGACAATCTTGTTACAGCCTTGTAATGTAAAACCTGTTTCACTAAGATGCAGTAGAGACCATTTCACAACTGATGATCTAAATATGTTTCTACACAGCTTTAGTGACCTCACAATCAGCAGTTTAAAAACCTCGGCATGTGAAGTGTGCACTTTCAATATAAGTGTACAAATTTCGACATTGCATGCGTGACTAATTGCATCATCTGGATTTTTTTTTTTTTACATTCAGTTTCCTTTTGAAAGAGTTCCTGTTTTGAAGTCACAATAACTGAGCAGAAATGTAATAACTATGTGGCTTACATTATGGTTATGTGAACTGCTGTAGCATCCAGGCTGTTGAATCATATGGGTCATTAAATGTCCCTCATTTGCTTGCATGTCTCATTAATTCAGTTGCACAGTGCTACACTAGCTGTGTTCTGTCATAACCTCGTTCTCTCCACACCAAGGGATCCTATGAGAACTCCCTACTAAATGATTGTATCCACTTCCAGCTCTGCATGTGTCATTATTTGGAAAAGCAGCAGCACCACTGACACAAGGTCAGAATTTGTAACAGCGGTTTGTTACACTTTTCATGGAGCTGTCTGTGCCGTGTGCTGCTTGCAGATGACTTTAGACTAAAAAAAAAAACACCAGCAGAAAAGCAACTTTGTTTTTGTAATTTCAGTCATGATAAACACTGGCAGAGTTTCATGTGCCTCAATGATTCATCTTAAAATGTGGGAAAGAATAGCCTGAAAATGTACAAGGCTCTGGATTACATCCTGGTACAAAGACTGATACTACTACAACCTAATTTTCTCTTGGTTAAGGTTGTAAAAGTAAAACTTAGGTGACATGTTCCATGAAAACACTGCAGCTCTACAGTACATTAATTCTGGATCAGATTTGTCCAAATATTGTTTTTATTTGCCACAGGTTTCACTTGCTTTTGCCAGGAAGGTACTGATTTGAACAGTTGCTGTATGTGAGAAGTTGTTTTTTCATTTAAATAAAGAAGATTATTATATAGATCAATATAGAACATTGGTGAAATAAGCTTTACAACACAGGTTTAGTGTGCACCGAGGATGTACATGACATTCACTCCACATACAGATCTATGTGGAGTAATTTGAAGCATTTTAAGGCTGACAAATCCCCCCTGTCCATGCAGCCTTTCGTGTTTCTCACTCTCCACTATTCTCTCAGGTATTTTTCATTCTTCTCCCCCATCACACACCTGTGTTTACTCTCACCTTCTCAAAGATCTCTTTATCACTTGGCTTTTATTTACAAGAAGGCGAGACATTTATCTTGCTGCTTTTTCCTGTCCACTGTTATTTTTGCACTCCACTGTGCATATTCCCAGGGACACAACTTCAGTCTTAACCCATTTTCAGTGAGGAAATAAAAATAGTAAAAACTATTCAAGCATTAGATTCACTCTACTATATAACGTCGGTTGTGTAACTGACTAAAGGGCACGAATTGTGATAGCATAGTGATATTATTATATGTACCTGTCATGTACATGTAAACCACCAGAACTAAATAAAGTACTACATATAGAATTTTATTAATTTATTGATCTATTAGCTTGTTTTAAGGCTGTGGAGCTTCAGACCCTTGAGGTAAAAGCCTTGTCGTCTGTTTATACATAGTGGATCCTCATAGGCCTCTATGAAAAGCATGAATGGAAATACTAGTAACCTTGTACACATACACAGAAACACACAGACTGATTGTTCTTCACCTCACATTACAGCAATAATATAATGTCATTTGTTTATTTTGACAGTAAACATTACATTTTGACATCAGTCTTTGAAGATACACAAACTTGTCATCTGTTTTTTTTTGTGTGTTTTTGTAACCCATGGTCGCACAGTTTACTGAATCTGTCACATAAAGTTGCGGGGAAACCAGTAGTTTTAAAAAAAGTTTGGATGTTGGTTAGTTAGTTAAGAGGGACTGAGGGGAATGTTTGTTAGAAAGTGATGACAACTATGACATGGAATTATCTTTATTTATTATTTATTAAACCCAGCCCTACCCTAACAAATTGAATATCCAGTTTGCATTGATGTATTCAAATCTAATCCTGGGTATTTGACACATTGTAGATCAGCCAATAGGAAAGTCAGGTAGTAGCCATCCAGAATCAGACACCACAGCTTACAAAGACCCAAATGTAAAAGGAGAAACAAGTTGGTAAGTTTAAAAAACCCCAGACAGAAAAGGACAGGACAGAATTAGCCACTGTTATCTTTATTTTTCCTTGTCTTCCTTACTTAATGCTCTTGTGCTTTCTTTCCTGCTGTCTATCTTTTGTCTTGTGAGACCATCTGGGAGAAGGCTTAATTAATGTGCAACCTGTGTTAATGATTCATTTGTGCTTAACTCCTGACCAGAATGGGAGTCTGTGTTAAAAAAAGGAAAGAGGTCAGCGAGGAGAGACAGGAGAAGCAGAGAGGGGGGTGAAGGTGTAGAGGGAGAAAAAAAAGAAGGAGGTGGGGGAGGAGGGTATAGCTAACAGCCCAACAAGCTGTTGATTAATAAGGAGCTGCTGGGCTGCCTCTCCTGAGTCCTGCATGCATACTGGTTTGACACATCCTCAGGCTCACACCTGTGATTCCTCCAAGTCAAGGACACACTCGCTGCCTTTGTCAGCTCTGTTATTGCATTAGTGACAATCCCCAGAGATGTTTTGAAAGAAGGATCCTGTAGGTTTCAGCACAGTAAATGTCCAACACAATATGCAATTTCTTATTTACATGATTTTGAGATGACCAATATTTCTCAATATCAATTTAGGCAACAATTTTTACTCGTTCACAAATCCACTGTGCATATGACAAGTGATGTGGCTGTGGAGCTTGACATAAATAACAGTTCTTGTAGTGCTCTGCCTCTGCATCAAGTCAAAATATGAAATGATCTTAAACAAAACATTTAATTTTAATAATTACTATTAATAGTCATTTTCATGACAATTTTTATACGCACTTTTCTTCTTTTTGAGTTCAGAAAACAAGAACTTGGTGTAAACTAAGACTCCCAAAATAAATTAGCTTATTTAAATATTTGTAAATAAATAAATAGAAATAAATGGTATATTATTCTCCTTGGTGCACTTCCAGACGTATACTGAGAGGATGGGAATGAAAACATGACCCTGAGAGGTGCTGGGGTCAAATGGAAACCCTTGGCTGAGTCTTGGATCAATTATACAGCATGGGGGAAGTGAGTGATAAAGAATATTGACATGCTTTGACGGACACATCAGTAATTTAGTTTAGGTGCACAGGGGAAAGAATCCCTGGCCTGCATGCTAAAATATTAATAGTAGTATGTAATGGTCTCCCTGCTTTAAAGATCATTACTTAACTCCCACCTGCTGCCTGGGGCGGTTCAGTGGACAGTCATGCTCAAAACCCCTCAGTTAAACCAGTGTTCACATGTAATATTGATTCAGGGATGACATGTTTATGCCTCCAGCATCTCAAAGTGCCGGGGAGGGCTTTCTCAACCCCTGACCTTTTCACACTGCAAGCCTCATGCATCTGTCACAAGTGATAACATATAAAAATTGATTCCAATTATCCTGCAGGCCACAGCAGCCATCAGCAAAAAGGGGCCAACAAATCCCTCGGCATTAGGCCAAAGTCCTGCTTCAGTGTTATTGGTTTTGTTTATTTTTGTTACATGAAATGAAACCACAAAGAGAGTAAAAGAAACTGCCCACTCTCTCTGTTTCCTGCCTTTGTTCTAGTGCAAACTAACCAGCTGCTGTCTTTTTTTTGATTTTTTACCAGACGTGAAGAGACGTTGTCATCAACTCTCTTCAACGGAATGAGTGCAATTAAAAATATCAAACTGTTTCTTTAAAACTGTCCTGGGATCAGGGGTTTTCATCAAGTTAATAGGCCATACATCAGGTAAGTGCCAAGGGAGCAGTTGCCGTAGTAACACATACAGTAAATGTGAGATGCAGGCCAAGAACTTCTGTGTTCTTTGAATGGTTCTGAATTTTGTTTCAGCACACTATTAATGCCCATTCCATAATCTACATATAATAATAATCTATAAAAATACCAGTTCTAGTTCTTCTAAGTGCAGTTTCAAGTGAAGCATAATTAACTGTATTTTTATTCTTATTATGCAGCCATTTGCCGTTTTATCCTTTTATCCCATCTGTTCTATTTGCTCTAATTGTTTCTTATGAATGTCACACTTTTTTTTTTTAAGTGACCCAATTTGCTACCATGGAGCTCATTAAACTTTCATTTTATCTTATCTTTCTCTTTCTCTTCTATCTTTAATGTTGTGTCTCACTTATGTGATTATGAAGAGTTTTAAAGTGGAGCCTTGAAGGCAGCGTTCTTCTTTTAGTATATGCTGTGTAAGGGTCTGCACCGGAGCCTGCTGTG
>OMLM01020819.1:137288-147403 GCA_900302695.1 Helostoma temminkii | reverse complement strand
ACCGGAGCCTGCTGTGAATGGAGCAAATGACTGAACTGTTAACAGAGCCACCACTCCATGAACGTCACCTCCAAATGTTCCATGAAGGCCTCTCAAAAATACCTTTTTTTCTTGGAGTGAAATAACCTTCCGAGTTTTATTTTCTCCCTCAAGCAATAGGTAAGCGAGCCCAGCAGAGACCCTGAGAGAGAAAGAGAGTAATGAACAGTGAACGCAGACCTGGTAGTTCGATGAGTGCAGATGATGAATGACCATAGGGAGGGAGTACAGGACCAGAGCAGAGGCACAGCCATTTGTTACTCTGCTGTCACAAATGTATTTTTAATGAATCTGCACTTCTGACTTCTCTGCAGAGCAGGATTGTTCCTTAAGGCCAGCATGACCCCAATATTTCTTGTGAAGCTGTGGCGCTGAACAAACCCACTTTAGCTCCGGCTGTGTAATGTAAATAACCTTCTCCTTCTGTTTGCTGAAGCCATCAGTCTAGCTCCTCATTATTATCCTTACCTGTGCTGAGAACAGGGGCTGTCCCTGTCTCTGTACTGGTAGCAGGTGTGGAGGTTTCACCTTGAATCGCTCCTGTGTACTAAGCTCTGTTTCACAAAGATGTTTTTCTTGGCGGAATAAAAAAGTCCTTCAAAAAATAGCTTTTACAGTTGCCAACACTATCGCCTCCTAATAATTTCAAATATTTTTTTTTCTGTTGAGAAATGACAGCTCCTGTAGATCACCCTGCCTTTGCAGCAGTAGGGAAACTGTTTTATGTTCCACTTCTTGTCAGTTTTAAAATGGGATCTGTTTAAAATACTGACATGATTAATTAAGAATATAGAAGCAGAAGCAAAGTTAAGGCACATCAAGAGGAATACATTTCCTTCCTCCTGCCTTGGTCAACTAGGATATTAGTAGAGTGTGGAGTCTAAAACACTAGCAGCAGATTGAGGTTGAAGCAAGGCCTGTAACATTCACACGCATCTGTAATTTCAGCTTTTTCACTTTTTGCATGTCGATGTAGAAAATGCATGGGAAAAAATACTGCAGACACCATCCTGGAAACAACTGATTCATGCAATGATAGTCACATCAACATGCGACCTACACCCTGAGTGACACACACACACACCATTGCATTTGCCGTGCTTCATCTGTGCTATCGAGCTGGTCAAACAGTCGTCATGGGGATCAGACCTGGGCAGTTATCCATCATCAGCTTCTAGCCTCCAAAAATGTTTTTATGCGAAGAATAGATACTGCAAAAAGCAATTCCACACATAGTTAAAAACAGTGATAATTCACACTCTCTAGCACAAACAGAACAACAAAACGCAATCCAGAGAAACATTATCCTCTGCATTATTCCATTAAAGCAGACAGTTGCTCTTAATGTCAAAACACCAAAGCAACATAGCTGTCCATGTGAAGCTCTGACATCTCTTTAGCAATGCATGTACATCGCAGTGCATTAAGTTAATGTCTCGCCGAGATCTCACTTTGGAGCCACTGACAACTCCCCGTTGATGAGAAAATTATATGTACAGCATCAGGACAGCTGAAGAAGTCACATGCCACCCTGGGCTTGTTTGGGCTGAATTGTGGCACAGTGTTGCATGGAGGAAAGAGAGGGACTGAAATCAGATGACATGGTGTTTATGCAGTCATCTCATTGTGGCTGGACGGCTCTGCCGGGCCCCTTTGCCTGGCTGGACGATTGGTCTTGACAGAGCTGTCCCCTGACTCGAGGATCAGCGGGCGTCTGTTCTTGTCCCTGTCTTGATCTATGATGCTGGTCTGGTTGTCACTGTCAACAAAAATAAACGAGAGCTTCACTCCAAACTCTAGGACATAGACACGTTTAAGGAATGTAACTATTCTGCTGCCAGAGACTTTGGTTACACACTATTACTGCTACTAAACCAAGGCCAATTGTTCTATGTAATATTTATAATTATGAGCATCAAAAATTCAGATGATTTATTGTTTAATTTTCTTTTTATTGTGTGATATTAAATTTATAATTAACATATAATACATAATGATTCATCGGGAATAGAGAAAGTCTCAAAAGAAAGTAACTAAATTAATATAAAATCAGTCATTACCTGTACAAAAACTTTTTTCCTCTCCCTTAGTTCTGCAATAAAAGTTTCCTCCCTAAATCAGATTCAAACTTTTTACTATCCTCCAGGGAAAAAAAATGTTTTTGAAATTGGATCCGTTTTACAAAAGGCTGCAGCTCCTAAATCATTATGTTGTGTATAAGGTACAGTGAAATGTAAATGGACCATTTTTCAATCTTGACCTAATCATAAAAGAGTCTTTTTGCTCTGCAGGCGTTTTTCCAACTCACCTGCTACCAGAGTTTTTCAGGTACACAAACTCAATAGGAAGTGCAAGTATTTGGATATAAAAGTCTTCCTCTACAAGTAGAAATACCCTTTAGTTTTTTTTCATTTGAGTAACTCCACTGAGAAAGCATCATTACTTAGCTGTATGTAAGTGTATTTTAATGTGTACAATGTACAAGTCTAGTCCAGATTTTTATGATACATTCTCAAAGTTTTGTAATTGTTTGTAATTATGGTAAACATGTTGTTTCTACAGAATGGAACAAAAACAGTAGTTGTTAAAGGTGGGGCTGATTTTAACCACCTAATGCAGTGACAGCGGTTAATTTATAAATGGTCATCATTAGCATTTAACAGCTTATAAAGTGTTTCAAATTCTGTAAGGTGTTAAACCTTACATTTACTTTTGTTATGATATGTGGCTATATAAACAAACTGAACTGAACTGAATAAGAAACCTGCTATATACTAGTGGTGCTGTAAAAATAAATATCATGGAATAAAAGCACAATGTAAAGAAAGTTACATTTTGTCAGAATTGTGGTGAAGTAACAGTTAAAGCAACATGACATGGTAATACTCCAGTAAGGTACAAGTATTTCAAACAAGTACGTAATAGTACGGTTTTATAGTCGCACGCAGAACGTCGGTACCTGTCTTGGGTTTCCTTTGCTATTGTGCTGTCTTCATAGATTTTCAGCATTGTTTCTGTGCGGTCATCATGGTGCTCCTTAGGCTCCTGAAATCTAGAAAACATTTTTTTAAATCATAATGTTTTTGTTGTCAGACAAAAGGAAGAAGAGCAACAATGTGTTGCTCTCTAATCTGTTTTCCTACTTTATATGTAAATCATTAAAAGATTACATTGTTTCATTTCAAAAAGAACTCAGTAATTTTCAGTAACCTACTGAAACATTTGTATTTTTGGAATATTCAGGCACGGTTGAATACAAATTTGCTACTCTAGTGTGTATTTACTACAGCAAAACTGTGAATATGGAATTGAGTTAAATCAAACCACCATGTCACTGTTCATGGTAATGAAGGAGCGTGTCATCATATGCAGCCACGGAGCACACTGCTGTGTTTTTAATAGTTTATGGACAAAGCATTATGCTATACAGAGAATACTCCAAATAAATAATTCATAATTTGTTGAATTTAATCAGCTGTTTAATTAAATGTTAAATTCCACTTTAGTAGGATGTCATCTTTAAAATGAAAACAAGGGAACTTTTTAATCCACCCCAATACTACACTACAGACGCTCCAGTGCTTCCTGAATTGATGCTCAATGTCAAAGCTACATGGGAGGCAAAAAGAGCTTCTCTAATGTCAGCATGACAGCAGATCGACTATGTGCAGAAAATACTTTCAATAATAATAATAATAATGCAACACCTGGGCTCGAGTCTCTCTTTGACTTTGGCGATGGACAGGATGTACGGGCTAATCTGTCTGGCAATAGTGGTCAGGTAGGAGTTTTCCTGTTTCAGCTGCATCAGGTCGTGAAGCTGAGCTAGAATAAGAATGACAAAGAAAGTTTATTTGGTAACAACTAATGTAATTTATTTATGTATTTAGTTTTTAGTTATTAACAAACCTTCATAGATCTCCTGCTCATTGCTAACCCTCTGAAAAGTCTCTTCCCAGATCTGTGAAGACAGTAACGTTTGTGAGCTGATTCCCATGAAATAATACATTACATGAGCAGCAGTCAGTCAACACATGGGACACCTTAACATTTGCTATTTTGCTTTTCCCGCTGATGGCATTTCTACTGCACTAAATCTTTAGGAACGGGTAAAGACAGACTTGTTAGTATGCAGAAAGTGTAGTGACTGAAATATTTTAGTGAGAAATGTCTGGCAGAAGCAGGTAGATACTGGATTAATTGTCCAACCATCAAGGTACCACCTGACACACCTCTTCAAATATGACTCTCATAGTTTCCACCGTGGAGTACTGGGAAGCTATCTGGCTGTCGATATGCTGCGATCTGTCCAGGATCTCTCCCATTTTATCTGTGTTGATGATGGAGTGGTGCTTGGTCAGATCTCGGTGTAGCTCTTGGACCTGGTCCTTCAGATTCTGAATATCTGTCTGGATAGTCTATAAACACACACACATGTAAAGTAGATAAGATATCACATACTAGAGGTGTTTAAGTGTCTTTAAAACAGCACAGATTTGATGGTGTACAGATGCCAGGTGAGGCGCATCTGAGTTTAAAAACCTTGTTGTCCAAAAAGAATTTATGTTGCTGCCTTTTCTCTGGATCAGAGATAACTAACTGTGGATCACGGGGATTAGGTGTGTAAGATTCAGTGACATCTAGTGGTGAAGTTGCAACCTTTTTAGCCCGCAAAGACAGATTAATAACGTATTTAAGTGTGTCCTTCAGTGACTTCATGAATTTCTTTATAGCAAATGAAATCATTAGAAAAAAAGATCAGATCCTCCCTGCAACTGGCATGAATGTATTTGTATGTACAACAGCTCTAAATTCATTTGCAAGACCTCAGCCTTATTTACATTGCTTCTTATCTATAGATCATTCGGAGCTTAGCAATGAATCATCTATACCATCAAGAAGTTTTACCTTCAATCAGTATGTCCGTGTTACATCTTTTTACTAACAGGGTATGTGCCACAGACTTTTAAGGTTGCTGTAGTTAAAATAAACGAACCTTGACTCAGGCGTTTTAGCCAATGATAGACTGATCTAGTCTGCCATTTATATCTAAAATCTTTGAAAAACTAGTTACAAAACAATGTATGTGACCACCTGTGCAAGAATAACCTGTATAAAGATCTTCAGTCAGGATTTAGAGTACATCATAGTACAGAAACAGCACTGGTGAAAGCCACCAATGATCTTTTTCAGCTTCAGACTGGTCTCTGTCCTCTTTTTAGATCTCAGTGCTGCTTTCGACACAACAGATCACAACATTTTCCATTAAAGGAACAGCACTAGGTTGGTTTAAATCTTATCTATCAGATAGATTCCTGAGGCTGAGGCTTATCATCCTCAAGCTGATCATCAAAAATGCTCGTGATTTTACCACAAACTTTGTATCAGGTAATGTTAAGTGTGCAGTAAAAACACAAGCATTTTGATGATTGCCTCAGTCCAACCTTATTTATTTTTACTTTCTACTGTCAGTAGCTTCTAGTATGAGAAAAACTTTCAATTAGAGCTGTTTATACTTCGGTACATGACCTAGGCTGAACTAAAATTGTTTGCCTCCAGTTGTCCTCTCCTTTGCGTCCAGCTAACACTGTCATATAATCATGAGATCGGCCAAAAAGAGGTCTATGAGTTTCCATTGCTATGCAGATGACACCAAGCTATATTTATGTACTGTATTAAACCACAATAGATGAAACAAATCAACTATTCAAATATCAAGCATGTTTAAAATATGCAACAATCATGTCCTGTTTTTTTTAATTTATAAAAGACAAAGATTATTGTAGTATAGGGAATTAAGAAATGCAACCAATGAGGATGCACAAGCCAGTGCTGGCTTAGTGCCGGTCCCAAGACCAGATAAAGGGGGAGGGTTGCATCAGGAAGGGCATCTGGCAAAAAAACTTTACCCAATCCGATATGGAGATCAAACAAATTTCCCATTTTTGAATTTTGGATCGGTTAAGGCCCAGGTTACCAACAACCGCCAAAGGTACTGTTGAAGGTACTGGGTAGCGATGGAAACTAGGCTACTGTGGGTCAAAGGAGGAGAAAGAAAGGAGGATGGCACATTCAGAGGAAGCAGGAGAGGAGATGGGATGGACGTGTGGAGGGAGAGAGCTTGCTGATATGATGAGTGGAGAAAGGTAGACACATTGTGTGTGCAATAGACCAAGTGGAAAGGCAGTAAATCCAAGAGGTGGATTGAAGCTGTTCTACCATGGCCTGGATAGGAAAAGAAATGGTCTAGAGATAATCCTGAAGGAAAAGTATAGCAAGAGTGTGTTGGAAGTGAAGAGATTGTCTGATAGGATGATGAGTTTGAAACTGGAAATTAAATGGGGAATAATAAATGATACATATACCCCACAAGCGGAAGAAAAATAATCGCTCTGCAGTGAGTTAGATGAAATGATAGAGGGCGGACAGGTTTGCGAAGGGAACAGAGGTGACGTTAGGTACGGTGTCAAGGAGAGGAATGTGGAAGGGCAGATGGTGGTGGACTTCACAAAGAATGGAAATGGCAGTGGTGGATACTTATGAGAAGAAAGAGGAGCACAGGGTGACATATAACAGTAGGGGGAGGTGTACATAGGTGGTGGCAGGGGAAAGAGTAGCCATGTGGTCACATGTTGGTCTGTAAGATGACTTTGGAGGAGACGAGGAGAAAGAGAAGTAGAACTGAACAAAGGATCAGATGGTTGAATCTGAAAGAGGAAGGCTGGTGAGTGAAGTACAGCGACTGGGTACTGGTGTACATGTGCTGGATGACTGAGCAACTAGTGGTGAGGGAGACAGCTAAGAAGGGATTTTGTGACATCTGGGAGGAAAAAGGAGACAAAAGACTGTGCAGAGAAATGAAGATGTTCAGGGAAGCATAAGTGGTAAAAGGCAGGTAAAAAAAAGAATCATAACAGAGTTGAGGAAAGCAGACAGGAGTACAAGGAGATGCGGAGCAAGGTGAACAGACAGGCGGCGGAGGCTAAGGCAAAGGCATATGACGAGTTGTACGATAAGCTGAACACTGAGGAAAGAGAAAAGCACTTGTATAGACAAAGTGAGAGAAGCAAGACATATATGTTTTGGACATTTACAGAGGAGGAATGAAGAGTATATGGAGAAAGGAATGCTGAGGATAGAGTTGGCAGACAGGAGAAGAAGAGGAAGACCAAAGAGAATGTTGGTGTGACAGAGGAAGATACAGAGAACAGAGTGAGATGGAGATCTGCCGATAAAGGGAGAAGAAACATAGAAGTAAGCACATCTGAATTCCTTTTGAATGTAATTCATACTTGCGTACTCACTACTGCACACAGTACTCACCCTGTAGGTGTTCTCATAGTTGCGACAGTGCTCTGTGAAGGGTGTTTCCCTCCCTTCAGCTAGGAGTACCTTGGTGCAAATGGTGCGGTGAGAAGTGGGCCTCCTCCCCAGCACAGAGCCCGGTGGCATGTCACTGAGAGATGGGGAGCGACAGGACATGGAGAGAGGGGACTGCAGCCTGAGGTGAGGGAACAAAATCATGACTTCCATTTTTCTCTTACTAATAACTGTGTCTACTGGGGAATGCCATTACTTGCCATCAAATAAATAAAATGAACCTCATTACTGACTATACTGGTAAATAAAAAATAATGTCTGTCTGTATGTTATATAAACCTGCTGAAAACCTGCAGATTTTTTTGCTTTGCGCTAGTTAAAACACAAAGTACCAAGACAAGGGAATTGTGTGCAAAAAAATTTTTTAAATCTGTTAATTTAATAATATAATATAATCTAACAGATATTAGATTTCTATTTTTGAATAATTTACACAATTATACAATAACATTTTCAATTTCATATACATACATAAATCCATACATCCTTTCTGAATATATTCTCACACATTAACATCTGTGTGCTTATGCGTAAAGCTATTTCCCTGACATGAATCAACACACTTGACTGCAGGGAAAGCTTGTGCTGTCAGTCAGAAAACTCACACGTCCTCATCAAGAGTGTGGAGGTTCTGTATGCACACGATATCACACATATAAGTACACACTTATCGTGATTCTACTAGAACTATTGCCCTGGCTTCATGTCCAGCATGACATACAGTAACTGCCCTGTAACCTCTCTACATTAGCAGAGGTGTAGCTGCATCCTTTTTAAGTCACTACATGAAAGCATGAGGATCCAGGCTGGGTCCCAATACAGCAACGTTTGTTGCATAAAAGAACATGTCTGTACAACTTCTTTTCTGTGATCATAAGAGCCAGCCAGCTGGCCATCAATCAGTCCTTGCCCGGTTTACATCTTGCATTCATGGCTGACAACTCTGGGGAAGAAGCTTTCAGACACAAACTGAGAATGTATCAGACAAAACAACACATCCAGTCATGCTGTGTAACAGGCTACACTATGTGGGCGGCGTTCTAAACTATCATACAGAGAGGAAAAGCCCATTTTCCTCCATCTGTGAACACTCGTATGGAGCAGACTTGAACAATTGTGGAGTCAAGCACCACTGTCATCTCACAGTATGACATCAACAGGAAATCACCATAAAGACGTGCAATTCAGTCTATAAAAACAATAAACTCAGCCTCCACAACAACCACCTCAGTTATCCAAGACATTTAGCTGCAGGTGGTAAATTGTATCAGGAGTTCACATTGCAAGTTAAGGCGCATGTCACACCAAACAACACTGCTATCACTTCAAAATAATATCATATATATAAATTTACCTGGGATCTAGTAGGCTCTCACCCGTGCCTTGTTGCCCAGTGTTGATGCAACAGAAGACTTGTCTAAAACACGTATCCTCTCTCTCTGCCCTACAACTGCCATCCTCTGCACATCCAGCCTCTGTCCTCCCACCAGTGACGCCAATTAAAGACTTTGCCAGTACTAAAGCAGTGACATCAGTGGCCTAGAACAAAGCAGCCCGACTGCTCATGTGTGCCAACTTCCAGATGAATCCTGGAGAGTTCTGTGAAGTTACGATAAAAATAGTGCCAGCCGGCCGGCTACCAATCCCTGCCCACTTTTGCATCTTGCACTGGCAGGGTGTTAAACAAGTCGGAAAGAAGAGTTGTCGGCATGCTGGCATTAGTGTGTGGGCTTAAGGACCTGTGAAAAATTTGGAGATGCTAATGTTCAAAAAAAATAAAAATAAAAAATAAATCAGGGGAGTGTGTATGGGGGAGGGATGTGAAGCACAAAAACAATGAAAACTTCAAATAAATGTTACAATATATTTACTGGTGAGTTAGACACAATGTTGAATTCAACAATGTTTTAGGACTAAATTCAATGTAACACCTGACGTTTGTAAAACAAGATGTCACAGCATATATCTCTATCCAAGAACTGTGACCACAAACAACCACTCTCATCCATCTGTCTCCTGAAACTGCAGCTTTCTAAAACAGGACTGCCTCCTTCCCAGCCCCCATTCAACAAGGTGACTTATACAAACATATCAGAGTACAGAGCTTGTAGACAGACAGAATATCTGACATAGTGGGACTCAGCGTGGCGCCTCCTTTCCTCTCACTGCAGTCATCACTGTCAACCATCTGTACGTGCAAACCATTTGGGGATTTTGAGTTTGGATGCTTCACAAGTGTGACATTTTCTGCACAGAGTTTTGCTTTCTTGGAAGAATCCAAAAAACGCCATGGTACTAGCCAGGCACCAAAAGCAAATTGTAAAATAAAACTTTAGAGGAAGGGATCATTTCGTGATTACTTTTAAAAGTGATCTGGCAGCAGTGTCACTGATTTTGAATGAACTGCTCTAACCTTGTTGCAACGATTGTAGATCCAGTGACAGAGGGAGGGCAGCGCTGTACCAGCGACAGTAAGGGCTCCAGACAGCGGGCAAACTCACTTCTGTAGTCTGTGTTGATCTAACGGAAGACAGAGGTGAATGCATTTAATCTTGGATTAATGCAAAAACATTTAGTTTATTATGTAATTATATTTGCTGTGAAAAATAACAGTCAAGTGATTCCAGAATCAACAATCAACCCTTTAACACATTAACAGAATAGATAATAATAATAACAACATCAACAACAACAAC
>OMLM01020819.1:124658-137268 GCA_900302695.1 Helostoma temminkii | reverse complement strand
ACATCAACTACTACTACTACTACTACTAATGATAATAATAATAATAATAATAATAATAATAATAATAATAATAAGGTATAAATTATAAAAGAAATGTAAATACATTACTTTAACTCTGTTTTTATTTTTTATTTTGCAAGATTGGGTTTTATATAGGTTGTTGTTAGGTCTCACTCTCCATTTTTGGCCAACAAATAAAATGTAAAACCTGTGCAGAGAAACAGTAAGAGATGCTTTTCTATATTCACCATATATTCCTCATTTAAAAACAAGGAAACATTTTTTCATAGACGTCCACAGAGGTGTATGCACTGAAGCAGGGGTCTAACATCACCCATCAGTGTGTTTCTTTTTAATATTAAAGTTAATCACTTAGTCTACTTTGTAACTTCTCTGTTCATGAGACCTTTTACATTTATTGAATTTTGTGTTGTCATCAGCACCAACAGTGATTTGTGTGGAAATACAATGTGGCTACAACTGATTTTTTTAGCAGAAAATCAATTTTTTCAAGGTCCACTTCCTTTGCTTTCTCCTGGTACTTGAGTTAAGTGGACCTTGAGTTTTTAGCATTATTCTGTCAAACTACTGTTCCCAAGGTAAAGGATGACCTTTAAAATTAACACTGTGTCATTGTTGATGCTGGCTGTTTCCAAATACACACACTTGCAAAAGCAGCTAGTATTCGTTTATAAGGGAGTAGTTTTAATAATTTGTCACGTTAAATTAATGACTGTCTTAACTGTTATAATGTGTATGTTTATAATGTTGGGCTTTTCCTTCCGATAAACAAAGTTAACCTGTCTTTTGCCTCTGCATGGAGGCTGTTCCCACTCACTTTGCTGCTCTGCACCGGTCTCAGTCGATGAGGCAGCTTTACAATCCTCTTCAGCCTCTCCATGAGTTGCTGTGTAAGCAAGAGCATCACTGTTTGATTCAGTGTTATATTTCACCTTGTTCAGACATTACAGTCAGCCTCCATTTAAAGACCAATTCAACACAGCTAATAGCGTAACTTCTTTCTTACCAAGAATAAACTCATATTGACGATACAGTGCCCGGTTGTTTAAAATCACAGATTAAGAAAAGTGTCATTCCTATAATATACATCAACATTTCAGCCTAAATTTATTTATTTTTGTTTACAATTTTTATATATTCATTAACCCCGTCCTTACCAACTCATCATTCATGTGTTGAATTGCAATTTTGTAACGCTATATTAATATTTGAACATTTAGTCATGATAATAAATGATAATAACTTATTTTAAGTTCCACCTATTGTAGCTGTACTCACGTAGCCCATGTCCAAAAACTCAAACTTGTTGGCTGAGCTGAGGAAGGCTGAGCAGGTAACAAGGTGAACCTAAAAACATCAGTGATTAAACATTAGTTTTTAAGCAGGCTTACTGCTGTATAAAACAGCGAATTAGTGAAACAGTCAATTAACTTGTATTAAATTCATGCTACAACTAATTACATGATTACTACACCTACGAGCAGTGGTGAAAAAAATGTCACTTTGAAGCAAAGTAGAGCTGGAGTTAATGATTACTTATACACCTTTGTACACCTTTACTAAAAGTAAAGATTAAAGAACAGTTAAAAAAATATTTAAATTACACACAACATTTTTTTTCTCCTTTCCTACAGATTAATCATCTCATTGTCATCTTGCGATCCTAAGGAGGAACCCGCCCCTCAGTTTGGAAACCACTGGAGTAAACTGTAGCTTCAGTAGCTTCACCTCAAACAGCTACAACATCAAAACTCTGCATAAACATTGTTGCATCAGTATGAACAATCTAATAATATCATACATAATATCATACATACGTCCCACTGACAGGGGCCATTGTTCTGCAGAACAAGTACTACTGTGATAATTTAAGTAGACATTTTACTTGTAAGAAAGTATACATTGTATTGTTCTATTTTTGTATTAGTACAAGGTAAAGTACCTGAATACTTCTTCCACCAAAGATGTCAGCAACAGTGGTTTTGTAGCTGATAATTAATCTTTATTTGCATCAAGTCAAAATCATTTTTTTCTACCTGTAGGGTTGGTAGGAGGGCA
Organism: Helostoma temminkii; assembly: GCA_900302695.1. NCBI lineage: Eukaryota > Metazoa > Chordata > Actinopteri > Anabantiformes > Helostomatidae > Helostoma > Helostoma temminkii. The sequence continues at coordinate 135,189 of OMLM01020819.1, read as the reverse complement.
GTGAGGTGTGAGAGCTGTTCCTTTAGTGCTTTCTCCTTCTCCTCATGTTGACTGCAAACACACACACACAAGCATGTAACACTAAGCCCTCACATCCATGCCATGAAATACTCAGACGATACAACTCAGGAAGTGCAACCACAAACAACACAGTCCATATTTCCAGAAGCTAATCTATCTGTCTTTTTCCTGCAACAAACACACAGGCACAGATGCAGGGTCAGCCACACAAAGCCTGACATAAATAGCCTTTAACACTCTTCCGGGAACCCAGCCACCGGACAGCTTCCAGGCAAAGAGAGAGATGGAGGACACTGGGCACAAAAAATCTCATTAAAGATCCCCACAGAGTGCCACAAGACACACTCGCTCACTCACATGCACAAAATTGTTCTTATTCAATTACCCGCATGTATACATGGAGCGCACACTGACAAAGGAATGTTCTCAGAAATTATTCTTATTATCTTGGGACTGGGAGTTTGCTGATACGCAAAAACTAAGATAAAAACACACGTGTTGTCGGTTTACATAAATATTACATGTTTCAGTAATTAGTCATTAATCTTGCACAATGATTAACTGATGTACAATAACTTGATCATAGAGACTAATAAGTTAAAAGCTTCAAATGACATCAAATGAAAACTCATCAGTTATGTATGGCTGCTGCAAGAGTTTAATCATTATAGTGGCTGGATACTGGTGGAGTAAAGCTAAATAGGTGGGTTGGGTTGCTGTCACTGACCTGTTTTAGCTAGTGTGTTTTTATCACTTGACAGTTGTGATCATATTCTCAGGACAGCACACCGTGTTGAAAAATCCTTGACATCACATTAATGGGTGTTGCAAGGGCTACAAATTGCTCCTTTTTAGTGGGCCTTATAGTTAGTGTGCAATGTGTTATTTTGAACTGGAGGATATTCACAGACTGCATCCAGGCAACAGCATCTGCTGTTGTTGATTCTAAGCTTTTGAAAGTCTATAATTTACATTCTGTTTAGTTGTATAGCAGTACTTTTCTGTTGGCTTCATTTTGTGTGATTGGACTCAGGCACAAGCTGTAATCATTGGCTTGAAAACCGTAATCCCACTCAAGTGGTTTAATTCTGTACCACGCTCTGGTGAAATGAAAATCACCCAAGAAAATGCGTTTGGTGAGAAGAGAGATTATTACAGAGCAGACCAGTCATCACCCTGAGTACAATGCAGCCTGATACAAAGGAAAAACATATCCAGCGACCTAGTGACAGATGGATAATTCTTGTGACAATAAATTAGCATTTCCATACAAGAACAGTGTATCTATATATATAGCACTTTACCTCTGAGCAGCTTTCAGCAAGATCTTCTTCCTCTCTGCTAGTTTTTCCTGTCAGAACAGAACAGAGAAGACAGCCTCTTTTATTCTTTACACTGCTGTGATAATGGCCTTGAGCTCTCTAACACACACTGAATTTTCACGAGTGTGGGAAGAAACAGAAGTACATTCCACAGTGTGGTGTCTTCTCTCTTGGACTTTACATGATGCAAAGAAAATACACTTTTCTTCAGAATTAGGTTAACAGAGACATCATGTGGCCAAGGTGTGTTAATGGTGTCAGACGGAGCAAAGTGCTGTTTGCTATTTTCAGACCAAGCAAAAATTCTACATACTGATTGTAAACAGATACTATATATAATGCATTTCTGTTTCCATTTGTGTGTGTGTGTGTGTGTCTGAGTATGCAACACTATTAATGAGCTGCTTACACCTGAAGAATTATTAACATATTAAAATAATATTAGCACCAAAACCAATGTGACATTTATTGTATGCTTCCTGCTAGTTTAAAATGTTTGTCAAGATTTTTCCGTGCATAATTAGTATGTATTATAGATTTGGGACAATATAACATTCACATGAATCTAAAATTTAACTTGTAGTTAAAAGTTTCTGAAGTAGACAAGTGAATTTTCAGGTAACCAGGTAAAACATGCACGTGAGACATACCTCCAGGCCAACAACTTGTTATTACACTTTCTAAACAGATTCATCTTTAATCCACCCAGTGTATGATTGGCACTCAAAATGCAAATCTACTCCAGCAGGTAAATTCTTGTAATTACAACTGACTCCAAATTACAAATGAATTTGAATAAGGAAATATTTTGAACCTAGTCAGATCTTTAGCAGTTCAAACTTTCAAACGCTGCTGTATAGAGTTTGTTAGACCCCAAAGAAGAAGAGGACATAAATATTTCTTTAAATGCTCTTAAAATGGATAGTTTTTGTGTCTTTACACTTCAAAGTCTAAGAGAAAAATCTGATAAATTTTTAACTTAATTTTAAAATGATAACATATTGCAGTAAATGTTAACTGGTAAATGTTAACAGGAAATATGACGCAGGTGAGTGTAGATTCTCTTGTGTATTTTTTAATGCATTTGCTATATACAATATTTTTCATGTATTTAACTCACAATTATTCTCAATAGTTATTTATATAGTGTTTTGAGATGCTTATTTCCCAGAGCAGGAAGGATAATTATCCACACCTGCTGTATTATCATAGTCCCTAAAAGCTAGTATTGTGGCCATTTTGATTAACCAAAAGTCCTACTGGGAGTCAAACTTGCTTTTTAAAATAAATATGTGGTTTTGAGTCAATGTGCAGGTGTCAATCAAATAACATTTGAGGGAAACATATCACAGCGGGATCATTTCATAACCTGCAGACTGTTGAATAGACTGCAGATTGCGCTCTCTTCTTCCTCCACGTTCAGACACACTTCTCCTATCATTGCTCTCAGCAGCACGATTGCCTCTCGAGTTGAAGTCTGCAGCTCTTTCACCACCTACAGAGGGAGGAGGATGCTCACTGTCAATAAAGACACTGCAGGTTACTAAACTGACATTAATTTGATATTTATAGCTTTAGCACAGCTCCACACTCGGAGTAGTGAATTGTAATCATAGTTGAGGCTATGGAGCCAACTGAGGCTTATTCATGTCAGGGGATGTACTTGACCTGGTCATACGTTTCATGTACACACATGAAATGTATGATCCATACATTTGCACCATCTGTTATTGGTGGTGCTGGTGGTAATTCCTTCCTGTACTTTCTAACCACTAACTGCGTTTCAACTTCTCTTACATGTCTTACATGTTCAGGAAATTCCTGTGACATTCATGTGGACCCATGTGGCCAAAACTGAGGACGGTGTTGTGTAACAGGTTATTCTGTATCCTTGTTGATTCAATTAACTTTAATTGGAAACTACTGTAGGAATATAATCTCGACTCATCCCAAACCTCTGACCCAGTTAATTAAGAAATGCTTAGAATACTTTTTGTGTAAACCACCACTACACATCACAACATCATCAGCACAGCAAAGTGGCTTAATTATTAATATGGCTTTTTTTCTCTTGATTATTATAAATATGTAGATTAGCAGACAGGATTCTCTTACCAGCACTGCCTGGTCCAACATCTCACACCCCTGCACATAAGCTGTTTCAATATCAATGCAGTGACTCCGACTCTCCCTGTAAACAAATAAGATCTAATTTTTATTGTAATTTGAGAAGAGAAGAGAAGAGAAGAGAAGAGAAGAGAAGAGAAGAGAAGAGAAGAGAAGAGAAGAGAAGAGAAGAGAAGAGAAGAGAAGAGAAGAGAAGAGAAGAGAAGAGAAGAGAAGAGAATTCACTCACACTTGCATGTCTCTGAAGCACTTAATGCACAGCATAGACTGATTCTCTGTTGAAAACAGGATGTAGGGCTCCTCGTGGAGAGCTGTGGAGATACAGACATCTTTTAACTTCAGCGCACTGAAGAGCCAGGATTCATCGTGTATTCTGTTTCTCCAGTGAGCAGGTTTGTGGCAAACAGGCTTCAGAATGCAAACACATGTTGGCTGATAAAACTCAGGCACTTAAGTCGTACAAGTCACATTTACCGCAAAGTCTTAACACATTTTCTGGACATAATTATTCTCCACTGTTGTATTGAAGACTTCTGGGCTTGTAATAACTTTGGTGTAAATTACAAGTGGCACTCACAGCATTTCCTGTGTTTGGCTTTGGTGCGTTTAGCCAGGGAAACAATCTCATGGTGGGAAAACATTCTGGCCTTGTGAGTCGATTCCCTGCAGGTGCCACACAACGGCTGGTTGCAAGTGTTACAGTAGTACATCATCCCTGTGTCCTGTACAGGAAAAATGAATATAAAGTGCAAAGGCAATGCAAAGTGACACATCATTTTTAGAAAATAAATGAATAAATATATAAATCTGGGGATAAAGAAAATGAAATGTACTTTATGAGCTCCTGGGCAAAGCAAGAAGTGAAGAGGTTTTTAAAGACTCTGTGATTTCACCGTGTTAGCAACACTTGTGGTTTATTAAAGAGGATCAGGTGTGTATTCTGTTTCTTAGTGTTTATTGGGATTAACTTGATCTGCTTAAAGGTGCTGATCAGTTTCCTTTTCTCTGTCATCAGTTGTTCTTTTAAAGAGTGACTAAACATTTTTAAAATCCTCAGGGGAGCCTTATTATATACACAAAAACATTATGTGTAAGATGGATATAATATAATTGATAAAATCAATCATTCCAGTGTAATTTTTTCTTTCTCCAACATCCTGCAGACATAAAGTAGCACAGGACTGATGTGCTCTCATCTGTCTGTGATGCTGTCATGTCACTAAAACTGCACAGTGCAAAGTGTCTTAGTACCGTTTTGTTACTTTCCTGGTCACAGTTGGCACACTGAACTATCTCCTCAGAATCTGCGTTATCGTCAACAAGGAACTTCAGCAGACGGTCCTCTGGTGGGAGGGTGTTATTCCCTTTTACTACCGATGGATATCTGTAAAAAAGGACATCACATAATTATATACTGCTTTTTTTATGGATAACACCTTTTATGGAACAAAAGACAAGAGATATAAAATGAACACAGATTACCACAGCTGCACACAAATCAAACCATAAGCAATTTAATAAGCATTTTTAGGCAGTCGTAGGTTCAAATTTTTGCAAAACAGCCTGCACACATCAAACTAATCATGACTGAGGCACAGTTTTAATCCGGTGGTTAAGGAAGCGATCCTGGGACCAGAAGGTTGCCAGTTCAGTCCCCTGGGAAAAAAATTATCTGGTTGGAATTTAATCTGATTGATGATCTTAAGGTAGTGCCCATGAGCAAGGCCCTTAGACCTCCCACTCACTGACCAGACCACAGGGCAGACTAGTTAGACTGTCATTGTACTGGCACGTTTACAGGTGTGTAAATGTGCTCAGGGTACATTTAGTCCTCTTAGTAACTATATGAAGTTTAAAATAAATGAAGAGAAGAAAACAAGAAACAAAAAACAAATAAATACTGGAAAACAATGTCCAACAGAACTGAAATAATTGCAAAAATCACAGTCAAACTCAGATGTTACAAAAATCTACTAATTATCCACAATTTAAAAAGCCTCAACACCAAAATGTTTCGAAATATGTAAGCCATATTACAGCTATGAGGAAATACTGGATATAAAATAACCCTTAATAAATTGCCCATTAGCCTCCTGTTTTGTGCGGTGCTGTAGCAAACCTGTGGGGGCAGCAACAACATCCAGGACGCCACCGTCGAAGAAGACGATGCGGAAGTGACCGTAAAACACGATGAACTGAAGCGTGTGCGGCCGGTGAAGCTCGGCAGTCTGTTATCTAGAAGGTTCCAGCCGAAGGCAGCGCTGACAGTGAAGCCATAGCGCATGTAAACAGCTTGTCCACACAGAAGAAAGGCACTATAATCCGGAAATGTCTGTTATTTCTGAAGAAAACGTGCGAGGTGGGAGCGTTTTCAAGGATATCAGCGCCGACGACGAAGACGTTCAGCCCACTGAGATTGAGAGTCTGTGTATGAACTGCTACCAAAACGGTACGACACGTATGCTCCTCACCAGAATACCCTTCTTTAAAGAAATCATCGTCAGCTCCTTCAACTGCGGCAACTGCAGCTGGTCCAACACTGAAGTCCAGTCTGCAGGCCGGATTCAAGATCAAGGCGTTTGTTACACACTCAAAGTCAAAACAAAACAGGACTTGAACAGGGAGGTGGTGAAAGTGGACAGTGCGACCACCAGGATCCCAGAGCTGGATTTTGAAATCCCTCCCTTCACCCAGAAAGGCTCATTTTCCACCATAGAGGGCCTTTTAGACCGAGCAGTTGCTGGGTTGGAGCAAGACCAACCTGTCAGGAGAGCGACTGACGCAGAGGTGGCTGAGAAAATAGATGAATTCATCCAGAAACTAAAGAAGTTGAAGGATGTTGAAGATGAATTCACTTTGGTGATTGAGGATCCATCAGGGAACAGTTTTGTGGAGAACCCAGTCGCCCCTCAACGTGATGAGGCGCTCACTGTGTCTCACTTCAAGCGGACGGTCGAGCAGGACAAGCAGCTGGGACTCAGGCCTGACGATGACCCGGATGAGGAACCGGCAGACAACGACCTGGACGCGATGAGAAATGAGGTTCTGGTTTTCAACACCAACTGCCCAGAATGCAACGCGCCAGCCTCCACCAACATGAAGCTTGTCCAGATCCCTCACTTCAAAGAGGTCATCATCATGGCCACTAACTGCGACAGCTGTGGCCACAGGACCAATGAGGTGAAATCAGGTGGAGCCACGGAAGAGCTCGGCACCAAGATCACCCTGCACGTCACCGACCCCTCAGATATGACGCGAGACGTGCTCAAGTCAGAGACGTGCTCTGTCGTCATCCCAGAGCTGGAGTTTGAGCTTGGCATGGCAGCTTTGGGTGGCAAGTTCACCACTCTGGAGGGGCTTTTGACAGACATCAAAGACCTGATCGTGTCCAAAAACCCCTTCATCTGCGGCGACAGCTCCTCCTCAGATCGGGTGCAGAAACTGAGCGAGTTTGGAGAGAAGATAGAGAAGATTATCGCAGGGGAAATGGATGTCCATGTCATCCTGGATGACCCAGCGGGAAACAGCTACCTGCAGAATGTCTACGCCCCAGAACCAGATCCCGAGATGACTATTGAGAAGTACACCCGCTCGTTCGAGCAGGATGAAGAGCTCGGTCTGAACGACATGAAGACCGAGGGATATCAAGAGGAAAACTGAACAAGTGGCACCAGCTGAAAGGACTAAATAGATCATTTATTGTGTCATGTCACTAACCCAGTGTAATATTGCTACATATTTTCAGCAAATTTAATACATTTTAGGTTTTTATACATTTTAAGTTAAACGCTGGGCACATGTTTCCATCATTGAGAGGAATTCTAAGTTGTCTAAATGTACAGTGAATGTAAAATAAACAAAGTAAGTAACTTCATTTTTGTATCAAGACAGGGATGCTGCTGTTAATAAATATACGTCTTGTGAGATCCCAGAAGATGGCGCTCTGTAATCTCTTATTAAAAATATTTTTTTTCAAGTGAACCACACACTGTGTGACGAATTAATCTTTTTATCCACCTGAAAGCGCGGCATCGTCCAAATCGATATCTAAACTGATAGTTTAGTTCTGCTCTTTAATTTGGCAGCTGTTAAAGACGACAGATAAGGTTTGCTGTTGCGTTTTAAATTCAAACGCAGATTTCCTGCTCTAATCCGTACAGTGAGTCTAACAGACAAGATTGTGTAACAGATATTAAGTCCACTAACAAGTATAAAAACTTTTTAGAGAAAATGGTTTTGCTTAGACAACATCTTGACTGATTTGTTTATTGAAATTGACTGATACAAACTATTGAATTAAACAAAAGCCTGATGATTCTGATCTTTTTGTCCTGATGAAAATCACACACAACCATTTCAGTCACATTAACCTCATTTGTGCAGACCTGGGAGAATTAAACATGCTGTTTACTGCATTTTGCATCAGCTGCAAATGATGCAAATGTTCCTCCCCCCCTCTCTCTCTGGTGTGCATGTTTTATCTGGTTTTCATAGCAACAGGGATCTATTGTGTTCTACTAATAGCAGAGCAGTGAATTCCTAGATTACGTGGTTCTTGAGAGAGCACCTGTTAGCAGGCTGCTGCTGGAAATAGTAGCTGAGGCTGAGGCCAGACAGCAGAGATCACCACCTCTGTGACTGCATGATTATTTCAATATGAACCCAGTGACTGGGGTTGTTACTTATCACGGTATTTCTAGTATGTATTGATCTACCTTAATACAGGGAGACTTCAAATAGATGTGAGGCAGATGTACTGTATGAGCAAGTCATGTTAGTTTCATCTGTGATGCGTAAGTAAAATTTATTTCTATATTTAAATCAGTTCACACAAAAACATTAAAATATAAAAGGAATATTATGGATTCATATAAATATATACTCTGAGAAGAGGTGGATATGCAAGTGTCTAAGCAGAGTCAGAATCTAGGAGTTTGTTGTCAGTGTGAAACCTTGTCTAAGGAACACGATATAATCAGAGTAACAATGAAAACAAAATATCGCACCAACATGATCTTATCTCGTCCTCCACACGAGATGAACCGAAAATCTGATGCACGTTCTATCTAAAAGTAGAGGAGACTCTGGGCAAGTGTGCTTTGATGAAGGATATTAAAGCTGCGAACCTGAAGGTGATTGTGGCAGCTTTAATAGGGGATGAAATGCTTTTTATTGCTCTAAGCTGCTGGCACCAGCGCCACATACCAGTATGCTTTGTTTGCTGTGTGACTGGTCTTAAGCCTCTGGCCCTGCTTTAGCCACAGGCTAAATCAGAGACTGGGAGGACCTGGGATGCAGCTGCTCCAGCCACTCAGTCCTCCCCTTCCCACATCAGTGACCTAGTAATGGTTCACTGTACAACCCCCTTAAAACCAAAACAGAGGGACTTGACGCTGTGTGAAGCCAATGGGATTCTCCTCAAATCTCTCGCACCAACCAAACCAATCTACTAATCAAGTTATGCAGAACAAATCTCTTTGAGCAGCGCTTGTGGGAAAGATTTGGCTTTTCAGACAAAGAGCTTGACCCCCCCATGGGGTTCAAAGAAGCGAAATATGTTTAATTATAGACATTTACACAGTTTTATCATGTTTGAGCAGTTTGAGATCACCTGCTTATGACACAGCATCAGCAAATCTCATCATGATACAAGTTGTGAGAGGTTGTAATTCATACTGAGTGTGACTATAGAAAGCAGCCAGTCCTTTATTTCATTTTGTTTGGGGATCTAAGGCCTAGTACCACAGGCGAGGAAGCCTGGCTCAGACATCCTACAAAAACACCATTTCATTTAGAGTTTCATTTAAATTTCACATTTAAAGGATGATTTTTCCTATTGTGAATATGTAAGGTGCCATATTTATTTTGTGAATGTGAATGTTACATAAAGAGCTGCTTTTGCTTAGGTTGTCTAGAAACAACAGACTTCAGTACTGATGATGTATATGTAGCATAAAGTTGTCGTCATCAACCTCACAGTTATACGTCTTACCCACAGAGGGGGCAGCTGAGACGGCTCTCGTTAGTTCGGCCTTGTAGGCAGCGAGCGCAGAAGATGTGATAGCAGTCCAGCAGACATGGAGACTGGTACTGCTCATGACACAGGTGACACACCAAGGGATGGACATTTGTACAATCCACATTACACAGGTTATCCGAGTTGGTGAAAATTTCTCCTGCCATCTGCAAATAGTGTGAATAATAGCAAACTATGAGTGTATGACTTGACTGACAGCTCTTAAGAGGCCACATCATCACCTCACCAAACAAAATAGATTTTAGCCTGCGTTACAGTGTTGAATTCCAGTTATGCAAACAGAGGCTAAGCTGAATCTTATATAAAAGATTTTAATCAAAGAGTCAGATATGAACATCTGTTTTTTGTTTTGTTTTGTTTTTCTCTTACCTTGTCAGATGTGTGACAGTGCCCAGAGATTCAGTGCCAACGCACACTGTAGACACAGCAAGCAAATAACATCAAAGACATTGTCAACATTACAGTCAGCTAACAAAACCTGCTGTAAATGCAGTAAGCTAGTCGGCAGAAAGCACAGAGAGCCACTGTCTTACCTTTCAGTGGTGCTATCAGCTACCATGAGCCGGAATGACAGCAATGCAGAAACTCTTCAATAGTAGGCCGATGGGGTCCCTCCACAAGGCAGCTGACAGTACACACCTAATGCCAGATCCCATGTGTTGCCAAAGTGCATAAGGGACATTCAATATTGTTGTCCCATGCAGATTAAAAATACATTTGTCCTATTTCTAATGTCATACTATATTACATCTTGGACACAAAGGCAGGGTGAATGGGGTGAAAAGGTCAAATTACAGCTGTGCAAATCGTTAATCTGCTGCAAAAGTACCTTTCCAGAAAGATGCTACATAAATAAAGATGGGTTTTATGGAAGTAATAACATCACTTTATACAGTCTACTAAACAACTGGTGCATTCTAGGTCAAAGAGAGGTACTGCTATGAGCAAAACATGATTTTTAAAAAACTGAATAAATTAAAAAAAAAAAAAAGAAAAAATTATTGTTCTGTCTCCTCTAAGTGTC
>OMLM01020819.1:73978-119314 GCA_900302695.1 Helostoma temminkii | reverse complement strand
TTTAAAAAAATTTTATTTATTCCTTTTTTTTTTTTTACTGAGCGACATTTCTTTTTGGGTGAAGAAAGAGACTGCGCTGCGGCGCCTGGAGGGTTAACTTTCAGTATTCTCAGCCTAAAAGCGGTTTGGGGGCTATGAGATAAAGATGCCGGGGTCGCTGAGTAATGAAGACGAGGGACAGGACGACATGGATTTTGAAGACGATATGCCAGGTGAGGGAAAGGGGGGAGGCGGGGTGTCCTTCAAATTATTTTGCGCCGTTACGCCTTGAATGCGGGGAAAAGGGCTTGTCCTGCGTTCCTGAGAGCACAGAGGAGGAGGGGTGGGGTGCAATAAGCAGAGTCATGCTATTATTTTTTTATTTTTTTTGCACGACCTAGTGTCTTTAAGGTGGGATTTTTGGATTTGGCATCGGCTGTCCTCACATCCAGCCTGATTTGGGGGCATGATGAAAACCCTGCTGCATGCTTTCTGTGGGCTGCTTTTTCTTTCACGGGCTGCGTGCGTGTGCAAGTGAATGGCTTCAGCTGAAGTCCAAATACAACAAGTTTGGTTCGGTAATGTGTCACTGTGTGCTGTGGTGACGTTTGCCCGTCTCAATTAACGCATACGTATGCTTTTAAGTAGAAATGTGCAGCAGTCACAACAGCGGATTTCGTTTTCCAGAAGATGCGCTGCTCTTTCGCACTTGCGACCAGGAGGCTGCTCCAACTTCCAATTTTTCCAGCACTGCATGGTCGCAGAGGTGTGAAAGCCACGTGTAGATGGCTACAGTAAACAGTGCTTTTCAATTGTGTTCTTTTGCATTGAAGCTGTGCATGGCTGATGACCATCTTAGGTCATTTCTAGGTCGCGCACTAAATGAAATTAACTGTAATCCACATTTTACATGGAGCTCAGTCAGTCACTTGGCTTTAAGCAAATCAGTGCAATTTCTCTAGTGGCTGGAAAAATCATCTGCCAGCCACTGTGGGAATAATCAGCTGTAGTGTGCAGGCTTTTTTATGTCTTTAAAGGTAAACTCACTTTAATAAATGACCTGCACACAGGGAGCCACCTCTGAGTTTGTCACTCTCTCTCTCTGGCAGGTGTCCATGCACTCATTGATTGTCTTTGCTGAAGCTACACAGTGAAACACATAAGCCAGGCAGTAGTTGGTGGAAATCCCAACGATAGTGACTATAGTGACATGTCCTTAATAGGATAAAATAATTTTTTATCCAGTGCTGCATGATGACTTTTGTTCCTCTGGGTGTTAATCAGTGGTGGGAGTAGCGATGGTTCTTCATGTCATAGCTACGTGTTATGTGTTGGTGGCTCAGGTCTCCCACTGTTGCATCCTACTGGGCAGAAATGGCAGACATCTTTATAACATTTTTACTCCTGCAGCTTGCGCTTGATGTCAAGGGCAACACTTGAACAGTGTTGCTTTGCCCTCTATGTCGCTTTCACATCACATTGTGGAAAAGTTTCCCCGTTGTAACAAAATGTGGAGGAAGGGTGGGAAGCAGTAAAGATCCAGTATAGTGCATCTACTGAAAAGTATTCAGACTCCTATTGAAGCCTTTTTGGCAACAGTTAAAACTATAGGTCTTCTTTGGTAAGTCATGCTTTGCACACCTGGATCTGTGCAGTTTATCCCACTTTTCCTGACATATTCTCTCACAGCCATCGGACTGGATGAGAAGTGATTGTAAACTGTCATCTCCAGGTCTCTCCATAGATGCTGAAGGGATTAAAGTCTTTGGTTGGGCCTCTCAAGGACAATCAGAGTCTTTAAGCCATCCCTGTGCTGTCTTGGCTTTAGACCCTTGGCCTTGATGCTGAATTTTCTCTTGTACAAAAATAGTTTTGAAACTGTGTAGAGGCACAGTTTTTTAGCACGTGTTACTGTCACATTTAAACGAAGAGTTGTGCAATTAACAATATTAGCATTATTATTCATAATGGTGATCTATGTATAAACAATGTTTTCGATTAATCAGATGAATACCTGACAACTTGTATGTGAAGGTGTTCAGCAGAAAGAGAAAGAGACAATGAGAGAGAGAGGCATCATATGACTGCTAGCTATAGCCTGGGGGAGAACACAAGCGCTGATGTGTGTCCCCAATAACCCAGTAGTTGGTTAAACATGTCTGTGGAAGCAAAGGTGCAATTGATTATGGCAGATGAGTGAAGATGTGTGAGTAGAGATCCGGTGTGAAAAATCAAAACCTTTTGCACGTGTCAGAATAAACTGCTTCATGTGTGCCTTACTTTGTATTAATATGTTGTTACCTATCAACATATCAAAGGAGCTCTCACAATGTAGCGAATTAAACACAATTATTTTTATTTATTAGGCTCATTTAATCTTTTTGTCAATAAATTACAACATATTGTTCTAACAGTATGACATTTCAGCAATCATGTATTTGCTGTCATTATATTATTAACCGTGATATAGCTAATCCTTTGTTATGCTGCTGATACAGGAAGCAGATTTCAGACAGTTTACGACCCCCATCAACAGGCATCAGAGTGACAGACAAGGTCAGGAATCCAGGTCAGATATTTCCCAGCATCAAGACGCTTCCATGCAATTAAACCATCACATTCTAGAGACACTAAATGCTATCCTATCACAGCCTTTATTTGTTATGGCACATAAAGTGTCCTAATTCCCTTTGTTTCACTCTGGGTGCTTACACTGTCACAGATTGTTCCTTTGTGTTTTCTGTTTTAATTGTTTTGTTCTTCCCTAAAATTGAAAGATTATCATGGGCTTTTGTGTGCCTACAAATGTTATCCCCAGTTGGAAAGGGCTCTATTTTTGGATCCCTCACTCTGAAAGTTGACACCATTTTTTCCTGCTGTGCCTGCATGTAGCCTAAGCATGAAAGATGCTTTTAAAAAAAATGTGTATGTGCAGATGAGAGCCACTGCATTCTGGTCTGCTGTATGTCTGCATTAGGTTGTTGTGCATACATTGTAGATAATAGATATGATTTTAATGCTGTTTGATGAGCTCATTTTCTAATAATGGTCTATGGATGTCTTTGTCTGAAGACATTCGAGGCCTGAGCTATAAGCACTTAATCAATGAAGAAAGAAAACCCTTTCTCTTGCCTCCTTTGTGGCAAGCAATGCTGGGCAACATTAAATGGGTATTTCCACACAGGGGCCAGCAGGGAAAGGGCTAATGTGCTTTCCAGTAAACTCTAACTTCCTTATTTGGGATTCGCTCATGAATCTCCCCTTTAATGGTTCAGTCTGATGGCCAAGCCCGTATAGGAAGGTCAGAACTGTGTCTGTGCCATCCGTCCACGTGTTATAGGAGGCTTGTTTGCCAAGTAGACCTTTGGTCATCTTTCTAACAGAATCTGGTGCCAGACCTCTCTGTGCCAGATGACCGAGTGACCTTTTCCCCTTCCAACACCTGGCACAGCCTGGTTCATTCACCAAGCAGAAAGATTGTTTTTCCCTCTTTGGTTTTCCCTTCAGCTCCTTTACAGGCCGTTTATTGCTGGCAGGGTGAGGATCATAAGGCAATACAGTTGTTAAACACACACATTTTTCTCAGTAAAACAGTGGAATATTTCACTCATTTTTACAAATGCTGAGCTCAGGGTGCCACTACATCAAAAGTCATACGATCACCAAAGTCAGTAGGATATGACAGCTGAGAGTCATGAATGTCTCCACTGGATTTTGTGCCAGTTCATCTGGTAGATAGTGAAACATTTCAGTCAGGATGAAAGTGGTATGACACATGTGATTCCCAGCGCTACACAGCAATCAAGGATTTAAAAAAATGCCTTTGTCTAGATTCTAATGTGTCTGTAATTGAACTTTAAAATCCTACATCAGTAACATTACATGACCACTGCCATTTGTTGTACAGGTTGCAGAGCATGGTAGACACCATGACAATAGACTGCGCGCTTTGTGCGGTCATCTCCGTGTACATCTGATCAATATTGTAATCTAAATGTTTAGAGATGTAAGGCTCTGTGTTGCCAACATAGCAGCCTTGAGTTTATGCATTTAACATCTCAAACATGGAGGTGCTAAATGCTTAAACACAAGGCTTTATTTAGAAAAATACAAGTCTGTGCAACAAGCCTCTCATTGAAGGTTTGAAGTCACAGATCTGTATATACTGTACTGTATGTATGTGTGTGTGTGTGTGTGTGTGTGTGTGTGTGTGTGAGGCCTGTACCTCCTGCTAGCTTTACTAAATAGAAGATAAGTGGTTGGAGAGGTTTGTGTGTCTACTACACAGGAATCCCTCCTCCCCAATCTCTCACTCCAGCTACCCAGGGGAGTGGTAGACTGCAGGGCTAGTGTTGGCTGATTGACTCTGATACATGTGCTGCATATTTCATGCCCTCCAGTCTGTCTGTATGAGATGGAGAGAGCGAAGGAGACACACAGATACATGGACCGAAAGAGGTAGAAAGACAGTCGGGGACACAAAGGGAGTCAGAGATCTGATCGACCTTTACAGGGCTGTCGCATCCCGTGTGTATTTCTGTTTGTGTCTCTTTATAGCGATGTATTGTCTCCATTACTTACTCCTATGTGACCCACTGTGACATCAGTGAAGTCTGCTGTGCTCAGCAGTGAGCACGTTTTGACACAGCAGGTTTGAGACCGTGCAGCTGACAACCAGCAGCAGGTCGCTTTTGTCCCAGCAAGCATTAAAGGCAGGAGATATGCTCAGTATACCTCAGTGGTCCTCCAGGGAGTTCCCATTTAGCGGCAGGGCAGACACTTCATCTAGTTTTGCTTTGACGGCTAAAGTTGATCCACACTCAGTGATGTGTGTTTATGAGGTTTATTTTACCAAGTGCTCCCGTTGGTCTGACACCAATTCATCATGTTTTATTTCAGGGCTTAGAGACTTTTCATGTGCTCTATTTTTACTGAATGCTAGACCTGCAGTCGATGGATATTTTCATTATCAGTTTATCTTTTTGATTGATCATTTTGTTGTGTTCAGAAAACAGCAACACATTCCTATTCTCTCACAACTTCCCAAAGCTGCAGGTAATGTCTTCACATCACCTGTAGTAAAGTGACCCAAATAATTTACAATTATTTAAAACTGAGAAGAAATCCTCATAGTTTAGATGCTAGAATGAGTTGTTTGCTATTCTTATTTGGAAATTAACTTCAACTGTTGTTTACTTATCATAATTGTTCATTTTTAATTATTCAACCATCATTACAGTGCTACAGCCAAACCACATGCAGGATTAGCTGTAAAGTTGACAAACTTGGCTGCATTGGCAAAATATTCAAATGTATCATCCTAAGTACTGCGAGCACAGTATACTAAAGTATGTCACTTAGCCACTCTTTTTGTCTCTGTGTCCAGATGAGGATGATGAAGGTGAGCGCCACCATGTTCCCCTTACGCCCCTCGACAGCTTCTTCTCTGATGATGACTCCCTCAAACAACAAAAGAAGAAAAAGCCCAAAAAGCTGAAAGAGGGGAAAATGCCCAAAGTTAAGAAGAGGAAAAAGGAGGTAAGGTGTAATTCTTACTCAACACCATCTGTCATGACCTCGGACACAACAGCCTGGGAGGCATTTTGGCTCCGGCTGTACTCCACATTCTCTATTTCTCAACCCATTGCTCTTTTGATGTTTCTGCAATTGGATCAAAGGTGTATTTTGGCTGCTGGGCTGCCTCTGTAATCTAAATGAGGGGCAGTGGACTGTCTCAGGCCTGGAGGAGGTTGGCAGCAGTGTCACCGTGATTGCCAGTGTAAGCTGTGGGCACCAAATGCCAGTTTAGAGTGTAGATTTGTGCCTGTGGCGCTGCTGCCGATCGCAGGGACTGTAGGTCAGAAGTACAGAGTCGTGGGTGTCTGAGATGTGACAGATCGTTTTTTGATGGTAAAGTTCACATGAAATGCTCTCAACATTAACACTAGTGATTTATTTACCATATTAGTTCAATAAGAATCACTAATTTAATCAGTAAGCTAAAGATAACATCACCTTTGTTGAACGATACCGCACCTGATAACGCTTTATGGCAATTTTGGGGATGTGAGCAAAATGCTGCAACTGCAAGATTATTCAGTACTCTGTATCGGTAAGTACTCAAATGTTAGTGCCCGTAATTGTACTCAGTCAGGAAATTAGTGGTATTGGGACATCCCTATGCACAATGTCTGCAAACAGTTGCCATTTCCATTAAAATGACTTCTCAGTTTTTTCTCCAGGCCACCCGAGTAACATTACTTTTCCTTTTAGCTCTGTTTTGTCTCTACCAACATTGTTTCCAACTGAGGGAAACATTTATCGACAGCTAAATTCTCACCACATGTTCACTGGGTAGTTTTGTCTCTTTGTCATTTGATGCCAATCGCTTAGATGCTTGCTGTGGCAGGAAACACAGTTTAATTAGAGCAAAGTTTCAAAAACATGTTTGAAGTATGTTTTGTCTTACCTGAAAGCGAGAAGTGCACTGAACAAAATCTCTTATCAAAACTAAAACGCATCAGGTCAAAGAATTTTCAAGTTAATAAGGTGCAGCGCTGAAAAAACAACACAGTAACCTGCGAGTAGTTAACACCTCAAATTAACTGCTTTTATTAGTTAATTATCTGTGGGTTTGGTGGTTTTGACACTTTGAGTCACACCTTGTTATTTAATGATGCACTATTAATAGATAATATTCATTAATGCGACTTTAAAAGGAATCTGATTTTAAAAAAAGGGCAGTCTGTCATGAAGTCAACTCTCGTGTTGCTTGGAAAATCTCATCTATCTTTTTTTCCCTCTGAAATTGTAGCCAAACCTAGAAGCTATTATCACTTTCTCTTCAGTGATTACAGGAATTCACTGTATTCCCAGTGTGTTTCCCGCCTGTATTGGCGATGGCTTTAACAGTGTCACTGACATAGCCAGGATGTTCCCCTCTGCTGACTGGAGATGCCAGCAGTGCTGTGAGGAGCTTGGCTGGCCAGGCTGCCACCCGGCCCTTTGGCTGCTTGTGGTAAACACAGAGCTCTGGGTCTTACTGAGCTAATGAGGGGGGGACTCCCTCTAACTGTTCTCTCTTACACACACACAGACTCTGCTCTGTACTCTCCTCTCCATTCCTTCTCCTCTTGTCTTTCACATGTATCACCTCACTTTGCCTTGTTCGCGATGCTGCTGTTTTTGTTACGTTTTTTTCTTTCTTTCTTTTTTTCCTCCTTTCTTTCAATCATTTCTCTCCCGCCGAGGAGCTGCTGCTGTAATTCAGTTCCAATGACTCCCCAAAGGTTGGTGTCACACAGGGGCCAAAAGTCAATTGGGGTCAGACACTGTCAGTGGCACATCCTCTGCTTGGGTCATGGTAGCCAGGGAGAGAAGTGCTTGCTTTCTTTCTCTCATCTGCTGTGGAACAAAGGCACTATAAAGACATGAACGGGTATCCCGTCCCCTATTTGAGACATTAAATTAATCTATTGAATGAAGGGAATCTGAGTTTCTAGAAAGCAGTTAGTTTTACTGCGAGAAAACGAGGCTCCAGCTTGGCCACAATAAAGCATCCAAAAGTATGAGGGAGCTGCTTGCAACTGAAATAGTTGGTTCGAGATGGGTCTATGTGCTGTCCTCTCTGGGATTGTGTGTCAACATAGAGCTGTGTCTGGTTTCTAGGAAGAAGAAGAGGCCATTGTTTTACAGCAGTACAGCACTTCTTTGCTCATTTGATATTTTCTGTGGCATCCTCTCTCCCTAAGGCAGAGCCATTACAGAGAGACATCTAATTTGATTACGTTATCAGTACTTATCAGATTTTCTTTCCTCTGAAAGTAGAGACACCGTGTGTTGCTGCTAGTGTCCTCTTTAGTCTTACGATTTATATATAACGTTGATGAGGATGTTGCACAGTGCTACCTTGTCTTTACAGTTAGTTGCAACAGTGGTTCAGCTTCTTTGCTTTTCCCTCCTCCATTTCCTCCTCCACTCCCATCCCCCATCCCCAATCTTCAATTTACTCTCTCTCTCTCCTTCTTCTTATGCATAAATGAGATTTGTCTAGACTGGTGCTGGAGCACCAGCTCTGCAACCACAGGCCTCTGCATAACAAGCTCGTTATGCAAACGTGTCTGATTGGATGGCGCCGTTCCATTGGCTGCCTCAGTGACAGAGTGTGTGTGTATGTGTGTTCGGGTGGGGGGGTGTCAGGATAGAAAGAAAGAGAGAGAGAGAAAGAGAGAGAGAGAGAGAGAGAGAGAGAAACAGAAATGGGGAGCAGAGAGAGAGACAGTGAGAAAATAATTGGGTGGTGGGGGGCTATGAGATGAGGGAGAGAAAGTGAGAGAAAAGGAAAAGTGTGCGGGTGTGTGTGTGGTGAGCTATGATAAAGAGAGAGAAAACTAGGAGGAGAGAGACAGAAAGAGAGCTAGAGCCAGACACTGCTCAAATTTGGTCACCATGGCAACACAACCAGGCTGCTAGTAGGGTTGGCGGGTGCTGCGGCAACGTGAGCCTTTCCACTGCGCTACAGAGCAAAACGCCTGCAAGTCTCTCCATTGATCCACACAGGCCTGCTGAGCAACAGGCAGCGAGTAGACCACAAAGCTGCTGTGCACTAATTCACTTGTTAATGTGTGGGCTCATGGGCACACTTGTGCACACGCAGCCACATACGTGCCGGACATACACATATACAATGCAATACACAAAAGAGCACACACAAAGAGATTAACAAATATCACCACGCACAAAAATTATACTACATATCCAGGCACAGGCACAAAAAGCCACTTAAATACGACTTGAGTTCAAAGTGTGTGAAACACACCCGCTGACAACATATATAGTACAAGTAAAGATGAACATCCACACTTCCACACACACACACGATCAGTTAAGTGAGGGGTGCGTACACCAGCTACTTTTCCCTCTCCCTCTCTCTTACTCACGCTGTTATGAGCATGCACCAGTGAATTTGTTCATATGCAACACTCTTGATCACACAAACAACACCTGTTAACTGTTAAATCCATAGAGCCGTCCAGATGTCTCACATTAAACAGGCAGGATGAAGCTCAGTCTAAAGATCAGCTCTGAGGTGTGATTGGCTGCACTGTGTGAGGTGTTCTTTTACTTTGCTTTGCTTAGTTTGTTGTTAAAGCACATGTATTAGCTAAATGCACTTCTGACATGACTCCTCATCAATTTATCAATAACTGTTAGCATACTGCAATAGTGTACAGACTGTATTTCAATACAGGCAGAACGATAATTATAATATTAGTAATGTTGTTGAATGATGTAATTTAATGTATGCAAATGCCTATTTATAGTAAACTGACAGCGTATGTTTTTAGTTTGGGTGGCCTCTGTGAGTGCTCTAATTTCTAGCACTGGCAAAATGAATACCATGCCATGTCACTGAGTTTCATATTTTCATATTTGAATTGTACCACTTTTTATCACTAGAAGTTGAAGCCTGACTCAGAAGCTGTTAAGTTCCTTTGTAAACTTAGTGACTCAGGAATCTGGCATTGATGCTAACTTTGGTAAATCACAGTTATGTCCTGAGCTGAAGTGAAATTCAAAGCCACATTCTTCTGGTTTACATGTGTAAAAATAGCTGTTTGACAGGAGCTGTTGACTAAATCAAAGAAAGGTTCCTTGGGTGAAGTTCTTGTAAAGCAAATATATAGTTGAGGTTTTGTGAAGATGTGTGTATATGTAAATACATTGTTATTTGCTCCAAAAGGAGCAGGATGGTTAACACCCTCTAATCCTATCAGTGTGCTCATGTGCTGCCACATAAACAATTCATCTGTTCCCATACATAATGTTTATGTGTTCTTGTGCAAATACCTCAGGGAGGAATCCAAGCAAGAGTTGACAGCGACCTGGACGAGACCTCAGAGGTGGAGGAGGAACGTGAACGTCCAGAAATAGGCTCGGAGAGTGAGAGCAGCATGTACGGCCCCACCAAGAAAAAGAAGAAGAAACCGAAGGAGAAGAAGGAGAAAAAACCCAGGAAGAAGAAGAGAGATGAGGAAGATGATGATGACGACGATGATGATGGGAACATGAGAGTAAGCCCATGTCCAAAATGTTGACACAGACATTTAGTCCACCAGGTTGCATGTTATATACACTGACTGGCCACTTTATTAGGTACATGTGTACAGTGCAGCAATTATTTTTAATAAAAATAATTATGGTAAATAGTTTCCACATGTTTAACCTTTATGTGGATCTTTCCCATTTGTATGCCTCCAGGAACCCAAATCATCCAGTCAGTTGATGCAGGAGTGGGGCCTTGAAGATGTTCAGTATGGTTTCACTGAGGAAGACTATAAGACTATCACCAACTACAAGGCTTTCAGCCAGTTCCTCAGGCAAGCATCTCATTTTGTGTTTGGATTATCTTCCTGTGTTGAACTGTTCTGCTCAGTTTCTATGGATAGTCCCTTACTGAGACACTTACAACAGAATCTTCACAGTGAGTCTAGAGTGTGGTATGATGAACAAACACTGCTCTTTTTGTTTGAGGGAGAAAGCTCGGCTGTTGGTATAAAGAGTCTGTCTCACCTGGGGCTGTCTGGCTCGGCTAAGCCTCTGCTCCGACAAAGTGGAGCATGAGCTCCTGCAGTGCCCTCTGTGAGTAGTCAGCTGCTTACTGGATGCCTGTGACAGCCAGGAGGCTCTGGGACTCAGCTCTCTGACCCAGTATCTTTCACAGGCCAGCGTGCCAATCCTCAAGCTGTTGCCTGACAAATCACTAACATGACATACACATAGCAAAGCAGGGAGAACAAAAATTAAGGGGCAGTGGTTTGTCAACAAATCAAGACCCAGCTGCCTCCAGTGCCAAGGGAAGAAGGGATTACTTCAACAGGAATCAGGGGTGGTATAATAAAGCTGCTGTTGTTGTCTCCTCCGGTTTTACTCAGGCCTCTCATTGCCAAGAAGAACCCGAAGATTCCCATGTCAAAGATGATGACAGTGTTAGGGGCCAAGTGGCGAGAGTTCAGTGCCAACAACCCGTTCAAAGGCGCATCTGCCACTGCTGTGGCCGCCGCTGTGGCTGCCGCTGTGGAAACGGTTACCGTGGCACAGCCAACGTCTGTCAGCAGCAGCCAGCCGAGCTCTCAGTTGGGGCCAGTCAAAAAAGCCAAAACCAAAGAGGGAAAGGGTAAGGTGTAGTGAACTGTGACAGAATGCACATTTTTAGTAATAATTGCATGGATATCTCTGTGTTAACGATTCTCTGTGTTTCAGGGCCAGGTGTTAGAAAGAAAAATAAAACTGTGAAGGAGGTGAAGAAAAAACCGAAGCCCAAGAAGACCAAATCTAAGTCAGGCCCAAGTGGAAAGAAGAAGAAAGCGTCTTCGGTACATTGTGTCTTCTCATTCATCCATCCTCATTCAGCCTCTGTGCTAGTGTAGATTTTCAATGACCAGATTGTTCACTGCACTGACTGGGAAAGTTATTTAAATTCTTTGTGTAGCTTGGAGCTTTTTAGTTTCAATGTATGCTTTTCCAGAGTGAAGAGGACTTCCTGGAAGAGTCAGACTTTGATGACATCAGCATCCACAGTGCCTCTGTGCTTTCTGATACCTCAGGGGCCACCACCAAGAAAAAGGCCCGACGTGGGCGGAAAAAAAGGAAAAGTATGTTTACTGTCTGCGCTTGCTGTGCTCTGCGGTGTGTGTTTTCTTTCCAAAATCCCACTGAAATCCCTCAGATCCACACTGTTTGATTACGGGTAATGAGGAAATTAAATTTGTTTTTTTTTTTTGTTTATTTTGGGAATGTTTCCTAAATGCAATTTCCCAACAGTTATTGCTCTCACACTCGTGGAGTCTCACTCACTTTTAGACGTTGTTCTATATATTGTCTAAACACATTTAGTTATTGAGCTGCTGTCGTCTATCTGTATTTGGGTATTTACCTCCTTATTTTACCCTGTCCAGAGGAGGATGGTGATGGCTATGAGACAGACCACCAGGACTACTGTGAGGTTTGCCAACAGGGTGGGGAGATCATCCTGTGTGACACATGTCCCAGAGCCTACCACCTGGTCTGCCTGGACCCGGAGCTGGAGAAAGCCCCGGAAGGCAAATGGAGCTGTCCACACTGTGTGAGTAGATTAGTTAGATCCTGGGGGTCTTTATGTGATGACTGATTTTTAATCAGGGACACCTGAAACAAGGAGTTGACCATTTATGGTAAATGGTAAATAGTTTGATTTGAGTTCTCAAAGGATGCATGCAGCAACAAAGATTCGGCTGATCCTTCACGCTTAAAAAATAGAATAATAAACCATTTCTAAGAAATTAAATGTAATTGGGACCAGACGTGTTTGGTCTCTGCTTCTCTAATCCACTTCATGTCACATACAGGCTGTCTGTTGTTTTACTGTGTATTTGTTTTATTTTATTGTGTTATTGTTGACTCCGCAGCCCCGACACCTAGCAAAACTTAAACTTACATAAAAACAGCAGGCCCAAGTGCAACTTCTCATTTCAAGTGAAGGGTGGAGCTGCCAAAGAGAAACTCACTGCAGCCACATGCTAGAGGCACTGCGGTGCAACTTAAGCTTAGCTGCTATTGTTACTACCATCTCAAAACAGCCCCGACCATATTGTCTAGATATGTTCAGAGTTCCAGCGCATGTCTAAAAGCAGCTTATGTTACTGGAATGCTGCAGTACAAAGGGGCTGTCACTTTTCAGCTAACAGCTGGTGATAGCTAGGAGATCAACTGTGGAGATATATGTTGTGAGTGAGGTAGTTACAGACACAGTATGGGAGGGTGAAGCTGAGGCTGTAGTCTTGAGTTTGTTTTGGTTCAGATAAAGCCATCTGAAATTATTTACTACCCCTTTAACGGAGTAAAAGACACAAATGTTACGTCTTCAGGTTTTACACTGAACAATGAACTTAAAACACATCCCTAAGAGACATTATAGCACTGTCAGGGTTTTAAAAGTGCAATATGACATTCTTTTAACTCAATCTACCTCCTTTTTATGCATATGCTGGCATTGTGTGTGTGTTTAACTGAATGTTGGCATGTGTTTTGTGTATATATAATCTACAACTAATTTTTATGAGTCTGTTTGAATTTTGTTGTAGGTACAATGTCAATAGAGTTTCTATTCTATCTTCTATTCAGTACATTGTAGCATTTCACCTAGACTCTTTGAGTCTTATTAGCTGTCAAGACAATTTACTTGTCAAGACAACATTGCTTTGACCATATAGTTGTCTTGATAAAGAAGATAAATACAATATAATAATTTAATAGAATTATTATTTTAATATACTACATTTATGTAATATTTCATAATTATCCTTGTTGTCTACTGAGTCAGATTCACTTTTCAAACAAAAATGTGGAATAATATTATGTAGCGATATTTAACCTCCTGCTTCAACCAGCTGTGCTAACTGTCTCTCTCAGGAGAAAGAGGGAATCCAGTGGGAGGCCAAAGATGAAGAGGAGGATGAGGAGGAGGCTGCAGGCGAGGAAGAGGATGACCACATGGAGTTTTGTCGAGTGTGTAAAGATGGAGGAGAGCTGCTGTGCTGCGACACCTGCCCATCTTCCTACCACATTCACTGCCTAAACCCGCCTCTCCCTGAGATACCCAACGGAGAATGGTTGTGTCCTCGCTGCATGGTGAGTGGCGCCTACAGATTTATCAAGCTGTTTAGGCAAAAGATCAACTGCATGTGTGCGAACCTAATGATTAAAGCTTAGACATAAAAAAACGTACCTCCTGAATTCCTAATTAATATGTAATTTTATAATTTCTGTGGAAATTGTGTGCTGTGGTGGTATAAGATAAAACAAATGAGGCCCCATCACTCCAGCAACACTTAACAAGAAAAGCAGTTGGATGGATGGTTGGATGGATGATTCTAAATATCACTGATGGTTTATGTGTATGGTATTAGGGCTTTACAGAGCTATCATGAGCTTTACATGTTGTGATAGATGAACATGAACCCATTCACCTGCTTTGACTCCCCTTATGTTCTCCATATCCAAACTTATACGTGAATATTTGCCTTGACACAAAATCTTTTGCTTTTAGTGCCCTCCACTGAAAGGTAAAGTGCAAAAGATTCTGCACTGGACATGGGGAGATCCCCCATTGCCAGCTGAACTGCCTGCGGGGCCTGATGGCAAGCCAAATGATCCACTGACCAAGCCCCCACTCAAGGGTCACCCTGAGAGGGAGTTCTTTGTGAAGTGGGCTGGCCTTTCGTACTGGCACTGCTCCTGGGTTAGCGAACTGCAGGTGAGACACCAGAAGTAGGTCCAGTCTCAAATTAACACTCTTCTTGTCTTTAGGCACAGGAACCGTGTGTTCTTTTTGCTATATATGGAACACACAGAGGAGATTTTACACCTGACTATCTTATGCAGTTTAACATAAAAGGACAATGCGTGTGTCTACAGTCATTCAGCTGTCAGTTACAGTATACAAGTAAGTGCAGCATTCAGAGTACAATCACAATTAGTACACAATTCAGAGCTCTCAAACTTAGCTGACATTTCATTTAATGATAAAAAAAACAATTGATTGTTTTCAGATTTGGCCGCGGAGAAGGCTCGCCTTCTTTCTTTAGAGACAAGACAGCTTCTTCATTTATTTTGTAGCTGTCTTGCTTTCATTAAATCCTTTCTGGAACTTTGAGTTGTTAATCAAATTAGTCCCAGTGTCTCTGTGGCTACATTATACATTGCATTCTTGTACAAAGCTTTATTTTGCCAGAGGTGATGCTGTGTGTAACTAAGAAGAATTGATTGCTGTGCTTTGGCTGCTGTGCAGTTGGAGCTGTATCACACGGTCATGTATCGGAATTACCAGCGCAAGAACGACATGGATGAGCCTCCGCCGTATGACTATGGCTCCGGAGAGGAGGAGCTCAACAGCGAGAAGAGGAAGAGCAAAGATCCCCAATACGCTGTGATGGAGGAGCGCTTCTACCGCTATGGCATTAAACCAGAGTGGATGGTAATCCACCGGATAGTCAACCACAGGTGGATGCTCACAGTTACAAAAATCAGGCCTCATATACTGTTTCACTTTTGACTCCCAGTTTGGCTTGTGCTTGCAGTCATCTTTTTCCTTCTCTTCGTAGATTATTCACAGCATAATTTATATCTGAATAATGGGTGTTTCAAATATACTGATGGATATCTTGAAAGAATTAAACATTTTTCACTCATACGTAAAGACATGCATTTCAGACAAGATTCACTGTAGAGTCTTATAAGTTTGGCAATTTGAAATTTGAGATTAGCTCTGTTGTATTTAAAGAGTTGCTCTGTTGCTTTATCCTGCTGCAGATGTAATTGCGGGGAAAACAAGAAATAACTTTTATGTATTGTTGAATATAATGGACGTCAGTTGTCATCAAAATAATTTTTAAATGTGTCCTTAAAATGAGCCTAATTACCCAATATAATTGTTTTTTGTTTCTGTTTAGCTTTGATAAAGATGGGGATGTGCATTACTTGATCAAGTGGAGAGACCTGCCCTATGACCAGTGCACCTGGGAGGTGGATGATTTTGACATCCCAGAATATGACAGCCATAAAGCCTGTTACTGGGACCACAGGTTGGTTAACAGCCAATAGAAGTTATTTAAACTCTGTTTCTTCCCTTGATAGTGTGGAGATGACAGTGATTATGACTAGAGTAAATCCATGGCACACAAAAATAAACAAAGACATCTGCTGCTGTTTCCCTTCTGCCCTGCTCTCTATCTGTGAGACCCCCTGTTTGATTTGTTTGGCTCATCATGTTGCTACAATTATTTCCCAGGGAGCAAATTCTTGGGGAGGACCAACGCCCCCTGGTGGTGCGGAAAGGAAAGAAGCTGAAAGAAGACCATCCAAAGAGGGAGGTCCCTCCTGATGCTCCCATCATAGATGTAAGTTTGGACATTTAGATGCACAGAAGTACTGAGTTGCCCTACTTATCTATTTCTTTTTGGGAATAGAAGACTCCACTGAGCGCTTGATGCAGCAGCTCACATATAATACTGTTGGTGTTATGATTTAGCATGGTAGACTTGCACTTAAACTGTTGATATGATTTCTATTACAACTGGACCGTATTTTACCCAAAGTGCTGGCTTTGGTCTGCCTAAACCTTCTACCAGATACTGATATATTCCTATATTACCAGCCAACCATCAAGTTTGAGCACCAGCCATGGTACATTAATGCCACTGGGGGAACACTGCACCCATACCAGCTGGAGGGTCTGAATTGGTTGAGGTTCTCCTGGGCTCAGGGAACAGATACCATCTTGGCTGATGAGATGGGGCTCGGGAAGACAGTACAAACAATAGTGTTTCTGTATTCACTCTATAAAGAGGTAAGGGTGGACAAATGTATTGTTTGCTCATAATATACATCACATTTAGTTTCTCTGATTATACTGTTTCAGTGCCAATGAAAAAAGATGTGAGAGTTGCTTAGCCGTGTGTTTGTTCCGTCTTCCCTCAGGGTCACTCTAAGGGGCCTTTCTTGGTCAGCGCACCACTCTCCACTATCATCAACTGGGAAAGGGAATTTGAGATGTGGGCTCCCGATTTCTATGTGGTGACGTACACCGGGGACAAAGACAGCAGGGCGATCATCAGGGAGAACGAGTTCACCTTTGAAGACAGTGCAGTAAAATCAGGGCGCAAGGTGTTTCGCATGAAGGTATGTCATCCTTGTGAAGTGATTTCATAGCACACCTACAATTGTCAGTTGAGTTTGAATCATTACACATTGATAGAACTTCCAAGGAATCCCTCTTTCTACTGCTGCGTTCAGGTTGAAATGACTCTGAATGGAAATACCATAGTTAACAATGAAAAATACTAAATCATTTGTCCTGCATCATACAATCTTAAGTGTATTTTAGTCACCAACAAATGCCTGTTCTCTCACAGAAAGACACTCCTATCAAGTTCCATGTGCTGTTGACATCGTATGAGCTAATCACTATAGATCAAGCCATTCTGGGCTCTATCACTTGGGCCTGCCTGGTGGTGGATGAAGCACACAGACTGAAGAACAACCAGTCAAAGGTAAAACAGCCTTTGTTAAACCAATAACAGCAATGAGAATCATTTTAGAGGTTAAAGGAGTGGGAAATACTTGTTGTCCAAGACATAAAAATTCTGAAAAAATGTGGTAGGGTGTTATTGGAGTTTTGTATCATGGAAGTTTTACAGGGCATACACCATTGCTGCTCTCTTTTTAACAATTTATCTCGGGATATCAACTTCCTGCCTTGTGCAATATGTGCTGCCCAGTTTTTCAGAATCCTCAATGGTTATAAGATCTACTACAAGCTGCTGCTGACTGGGACTCCTCTTCAGAACAACCTGGAAGAGTTGTTCCACCTGCTTAACTTCCTCACGCCAGATCGCTTCAAGTAAGTCATGCTTCTCTAATTCCATTTTACCATCAAATAAGTTTCTCCTTAGATAGAGGGATACAGAGATAGCCGGTCAGATAGATATGACAGACAGCAAGATGCACTATTTTCCTTGAGCGTAGCTTAATGTCAGAATTTAATTCCTCTTGATGTGAACTTTGATGTGCACAGTAACCTGGAAGGCTTCTTGGAAGAGTTTGCTGATATCTCCAAAGAGGACCAGATCAAGAAGCTACACGACCTGCTCGGCCCTCACATGCTCAGAAGGCTGAAAGCTGATGTCTTCAAGAACATGCCTGCAAAGACCGAGCTGATTGTCAGAGTGGAGCTCAGCCCCATGCAGAAGTATGCCCCCACAAATAGAAATGTAACTTCAGTAATAGTTGTAATAGTAGGCTTTGATAATGTGCAGCCATGGTGTCTGTGTCATCTATTAAAACCTTACTCCTACTGTATAATTACATACTGGGGCTCACCTTATCATAACGCAGCTGTCAGTTGTCAATTGTTAAAATGGTTTGGAGAAGCTTTTATCAGTAGCTCATGGTGTTGTGGCTACTATTGTCTCAAACAACAAATACACAACATGAAGGATGTTACAGATGAGCAATAAATAATTGTGGTTTATGCCTAAACACGTTGCATTCTCCACTTTCCACCATCATATTTTAAAGTCTATTTGCCAAGAGGATAATGTATGTATTTTTAAGAGCGAAAACAATAGAATGAATGCTTCATATTCACTGTGATCTCTGTCCTCTGACCTTTAGGAAATATTACAAGTTTATTTTGACACGGAATTTTGAGGCTCTGAACTCCAAAGGTGGAGGGAACCAAGTGTCCCTGCTAAACATTATGATGGACCTGAAGAAGTGCTGCAACCATCCCTACCTGTTCCCTGTGGCTGCTGTGGTAAGGCAGTAGTTGTTGAAATGTGTTTTCATTACTTAGCACAGAATATGATAATAAATAAATAAAAAAGTTGTTGGCACAGTAAGTGTGTTTGCTCTAAGATATGACTTTTACGTTATTTGGCACCCAGAAAGTTGTACTCTATCGATCAAAACAATTCATGTTCCCTAGTTAATGTCTGGAATTGATTTTTGTCTTCATAGGAAGCTCCTGTATTACCCAATGGCTCTTATGATGGCAACCTACTGGTGAAATCCTCAGGAAAACTGACTCTGCTCCAGAAAATGCTGAAGAAACTCAAGGATGAAGGACACAGAGTTCTCATTTTCTCTCAGGTAATAGTCAGATAAATATTGCATGTGGGCTGGAAGCTCCAGCTTTTATTGATGAGTTGCCACGAAATACTGAAAATCCAGCCAACTATATTTCAATATTTTCATTGCACACAGTGTCAGCTGTAGGTAGCAAATTAGGAGATATTTCACATATTGAATCAAAATTCTGATTAGTTTGGTCCCAGCTGCATAAACTTTTAATACTTGCCTCTTTTTGCGCAGATGACAAAGATGTTGGATCTTCTTGAAGATTTTCTAGAGTTCGAGGGTTATAAATATGAACGTATTGATGGAGGAATTACTGGAGGCCTAAGACAGGAGGCCATTGACCGCTTCAATGGTGACTTTTCCAATCCAGAATCTGTCTGGTTTAATTAGTGTGGATGCATGGTTTCTTGTACTTTGCTTTTGCGCACTCTCACACATTCACACACGAAAAACTGACTCTGTGCTTTGGTTTTTGTCACAGCACCAGGCGCTCAGCAGTTCTGCTTCTTGCTTTCAACACGAGCTGGAGGGCTTGGCATCAACCTTGCAAGTGCAGACACTGTCATAATCTATGACTCTGACTGGAATCCTCACAATGACATTCAAGTACTTATTTTGTCACAGAATATGTGATGGACACGTGCATGCTTTTGTTGCAATATGTAATTTCATTCGTTTTTAACCAGCACAGCCTGATGATTACTGTTTAAACACTGCTGTTTAATAGTAGAGGATTCACAGAGTTTACTGTTGCTTTCCTCTTATTTCATGTTCTCCCAGGCTTTTAGCAGAGCCCACCGTATAGGCCAAAACAAGAAGGTGATGATCTATCGTTTTGTGACGCGAGGCTCAGTGGAGGAGCGAATCACTCAGGTGGCGAAAAGAAAGATGATGCTGACCCACCTGGTGGTGCGACCTGGCTTGGGCTCCAAAACTGGTTCTATGTCCAAACAAGAATTGGACGACATCCTCAAGTTCGGCACTGAAGAGCTTTTCAAAGATGAAATAGAAGCAGCACGGACCATGGGTATGTCCAAATGTAAGCATTTTTGGTTTCTTTTATCATTCCACACTCAGTTCAGAAAGGTTCCAAGCACTAACAGTGTTGAATAAATCTGAAAAAACAAATACAAAACTAAAATACCAGTGAATCTCTATCATTATGGGTTGTCTACTCATTTGTTTTAAAATCCTTTTCCTTGTAGATCAAAGCTTTAGACATGGGTAAACATATTTTTAATCTGCTCACAAATGGCTGCTATTAGTCATTAACTAAGAGCTTTGCATCAACAGGCGACAACAAAGATGGTGAGGAGGGCAATGTGATTCACTATGATGATGATGCTATCTCGAAGCTGCTGGACCGCAGCCAGGACGCCACCGAAGACACAGAGATTCAGAACATGAACGAGTACCTGAGCTCCTTCAAGGTGGCTCAGTACGTGGTGAAAGAAGAGGATGGAGAGGTGAGAATTGACCCACATTCATCAGCATTATGAATGAGGATTAATTGAGTCAATATTCTGCATTCTGTATTGTTACCACTTCACAAAAAACATGGTTGGCCTTTTAAGATGGTCTACGATGGTGGCCGGACGTGCAGTTGTTCAGTGGGGAGATCTGGTTATTGTTTTTAGTGGAATGTTTCACCAGCACATGCATGAGGATGCATGTGTTCTTCATTAGCAGACGGGTGGTGTGATACACATTCTTGCTGACTTTGAAGAGCTGTGTTATTATAATAAAATATGTGCAAACATAAGAACAAACTTTTGGCATAGGTTCAAACATTTGTTTGCCAAATGTTTAATGTTGCAGAATATGCTTTCAGCATGGTGAGGAATTACAGATACCCAAATCACAGGATACTTGTTATTTGTAGCAGGAAGTTGATGCTGTTACTTGTCAGCTTCAACATTATTGTGCAATCAAATGTTGGCTCATGTTTTTAAGGTACAACACAATAAAGGTTTTGTCTTGTAAGTTACTAGACAATAAAGGCATACAGAGAAATACAATTTGCACATACTTATATTCAGTAACTGTAGAAAGATATCCAAATAAATGTCAATAAACAGTAGCATTTAAAGATGCTGTATTATACCCCATTTACAAAAACATTCTGACTCCCCCAAAATGTGTCTGTAAAGTTTTATGCTAAAAACGTGTAGATCCATGTTTCTGCCATGGCTGAAATTTGGTCTCAGAGCCTGTCTGACTGGTTTTCAGCTGCTCTCCCCACTCCCCCCGTGTTTGGTGTAGGCTGATCCCACATAGGGTCAATAGGACAGGGTACAGATTCCATTAAACACAGAAAATACAGCATATAGATGTAGCATTGCTTTCCCTGTTGAAAGAACGCAAACAGCTGCAAAATAACTGTGATAGTGGAGCTGCACCCCGTTAACGAATTTGCATAACCATGTGGTGCTAATCTTACATAAACTTGTGATTTTAACAGAATTCAACCTAATGAACCCCTAGAAATAGCTGTAAAGGTTTCACCCCATCTTTAAGAGATTGTAAATGTTGTGCTCTGAAACTAGCTGACAATTTCTCCTGCTTTTGAGTGACAGAGAAGCCAAAAAACATCAGTCCGATGTATATGCACACACACAAACTGACGATTTGATGCTTTTGTGAGCTAACCCAGTAAAAAGCAAGACAAAACACGTTAAAATGGTAACACGGTTTCAAACTTTGAACTAGATCAGGTGTTAAGTCACAGATTGTCACAGATCAGTCGACCTCGAGTTCCGGTCTTGAATTTAATCCAGCTGCAACATACAAGTCCTCACTTTATCAGGAAAACGTCATATGTTGCATTTCTCTGCCACTGTAAGGATCCGTCCACCAAAAACCAAAAAATCTACTGTTTCTTCAGATCCGGAGAGGATATGAGTAACAAAAAATCCTTCTGTGTTCATCCATACATTCAACAAGTCAGCAGTACACTGAATGGACCATTCAGTCACTGCTTTACAGAAAACAGTAAAATGCAAAAAAAATAAGAAAAGAGCGAATGCACTTTTATCTAACTTAATGTGTGTCTACTTATACTGGAAAGTCATATAAATGTACAAAAATGAACAGAAAGTGGATTTTGCACAATATGGGCTCTTTAGGTTATGATGGCGGAACAGTAGTTCAATTAACATCTCTCTATATTAAGTTGAAACAGTTAACAATCAGCACCTGCTTACCTGTCTGTGTGTACTGATCTTCAGGAGGAGGTGGAGAGGGAGATCATCAAGCAGGAGGAAAACGTGGATCCAGACTACTGGGAAAAACTCCTCCGCCACCACTACGAACAGCAGCAGGAGGATTTAGCTCGAAACCTGGGCAAAGGCAAACGGATCCGGAAGCAAGTCAACTACAATGATACGACGCAGGAAGACCAAGGTAAGATCCATCAACAGACACACAGTGGTTGTCTCTCAGAACTCACGTCTGATTTTGTTGTTTCACCTTCACCAAGAAGTGTTAATCTTTAAGATTATGATCAAAATTATTTTTTGGCAGCAGTTTTAAAGCAACAGACATGTTCTTTTTCAACACTCACAGCATTTTACATAGTGGTACTGGATTTTTGCAATACAGTGTAAATGCAGTGTAAAACAGAAAAGCTTTTGGGCATGTTAGCCGACAGTTTACCAGCTGGTTTGTGGACTGGAGCAGGCAAGCTAAAAGAATTTTCTAAATAAACAACTTAGGGGCTCTTTAGGGGCTTATTCTAGTTCTCTTGTCTTCTTCGCATGATTTTACTGCAGTTACTAGGTGTTTTATTTATCAACAGTCAACACTAATTGCTTTTCAAAATGGCATTGTGGGAACTGTTGTGCGTTATGAAAACACACATGATCAAACAAACACTAAACAGATTACCTTTAAGCTTAAAGCTTGTTTATCTGAACTGAGCATCAAAGTTACACAGGTTTGTCGTTAGAGTAAGCTTCTCGTGATGTAGGTGCCATAATAAAATTTCCTACGTCTAAATAAAACTATAAGTAAAGTTAATAACCAGAATGTTTTTCAGTAGCACAGGCACAGAAATAAATCATCTTATTTATTAAATCCTGTTCGGCTTTAATTCTCAATAAGAGCTGTTGACACTCAAATCTACCAGAATTTGTTATACTGGCCTGAAGTTCTTTTTAGCAGTTCAACAACATCTATGGTCATTATAGTTCTACAACATGTCTGGTTGTACTTTTTAAGAGTGGCTTCATGGTCCCGACAGCCACAGTTCCACAATAGTTGAGAATGAGAGTGTAAAGATTTCAGAGCCCTTCACAGCTTAGAGTACACTCTAAGTATAAAGTGATTATCTAGTAGAGTAGTCAACTCTCACCTCACTTACAAAACACACACAGTACAGTATGTGCATGCCCTGCTGTAGTGGTCTGTAGTAAGCTGCAGTGCCATGGCGCCCTCAGGTGGCCACCAACAGAAGCGAACGCAATGTACTGTTTCTCTTTGATGTGTGGCTCAGAATGGCAGGATGATCTTTCAGACAATCAGTCGGAGTACTCTGTGGGGTCTGAGGACGAGGACGAAGATTTTGAGGAGAGACCCGAAGGTAGGCACCAAAAAAAACCATCAGAACCTTCATAAAACTATTGATTTGTTTTGGTTCGACCATACAAAACATCTCTCTTAAAATGATATTTTCTTATGTAATGACATTGTGAGATGAACGCTCCTAACATCGGCTTTAATTTTCAAAGGTGGGCGCAGACAGTCTCGTCGGCAGCTGAAGAGTGAGAAAGACAAACCTCTGCCACCTTTACTAGCACGAGTTGGGGGCAGTATTGAGGTATGAATGACAGATTGTAGGTACCTAATGCTGGATATGCTTAGGCATCTCAAAATGGAGGTATATAGTTTGTTTACATTGGTTATTACCATTGGTAAACAAGAAGAAATTTGTGAAGGAACTAAAATAGGTAATAAACTAAACTGAGTGTCTTTAAACCCATAACTGTATGCTCTACAGTTTGCTCAAACTGTCTGCTTTGATGCATATGAGTATAATCTTCCTAACAAATCAGTGTCCACAAATTGGGTTTATGAGCCTTTTTTTCTTGTTGTGTATACTGACTTTATACTCTACGCCTTTTCCCTCAGATACAGTATGCTCACACTATTTTTTGTCTAAAGCTGTTTCTTGTCATTTAAAGGTCCTGGGTTTCAATGCTCGCCAGAGGAAAGCATTCCTCAATGCAATCATGCGCTGGGGTATGCCTCCTCAGGATGCCTTCAACTCCCATTGGCTGGTTAGAGACTTGAGAGGGAAAAGTGAGCGTGAGTTCAGGTAATGCCCTAATATCAAAAACCAGTGATACTGTCAGTCAGTCGTAATTCTCATGAACTATCCACCTGCCATCGAGTGGCAGCGTCAAGCTATTTTATCATCTTCCCCTTTTACACTATGAGTCAGAAGTTTGGACACAAAAGTTTGGAGTATTGTATAACATCTAATTGATCAGAAATAAAGTGTAGACATTGATAATATTGTAATTAACTATTGTAACTGGAAACAGCTGTTTTACATAAACATACAGCGGCTAACTGGTAGTGCAGTTCGTTAGTTTGGTTTGTCCTTGCCAGTGTAAGGGGGTACTTCACTTTGTAATGCACCAAATGTTACGTAAATATATAAATATATATTCACTATGTACATATTTGTGCTTTTGTGTTGTGTTCTTTTCTTATTAAAGTTCTGGGATATACAGTTTAATCAGTTAAACTACAGTATGGTGTTAGAGGGCCTTCTTCTCTCTATATGTAGCTGTACTAATGTGTTTTTCCTTCACCAGGGCCTATGTGTCTCTGTTCATGAGACATCTCTGTGAGCCTGGGGCAGACGGAGCTGAGACCTTTGCTGATGGAGTTCCACGTGAGGGATTGTCGCGTCAGCATGTTCTCACCAGGATTGGAGTCATGTCCCTTGTCAGGAAAAAGGTACTGGTTATTTAACCAGGGACAGCTTTAACACAGAATACCAGGTCTTCTGTTGGAGCACTGTGAGATTAGAGAAAGTAGGCCAAACTGTTCGGGAAGAGCCATCGAGACATAATACAAAATAGAAATGTGGATGTCTTGTTAGCTTTGTTCGACACCTGGTAGAAAACTATTTAGTTTCTGGACTAGTTATCCAGTGAGTGAGTTCATAATAGTGAATAATGAAGTATTAACAAATAAACACATAAGTAATGTGCATAAACAAAGCTGTAAGAATACATTGCTCTATAATTAACAAAATTATAAGGGCTTAAGTGATATATTAAATCAGAACTTTAGGTATGCTATATGTAAAACACAGAAAAACATAATATGCTAAAATACAAAAGATGACAACTGGCATTTTGTAATATTTACATCAGTAAATGCCATTTTGATCAAATGTTGACAGATATCTTAACCATATTTAATATTATCTGCACTTGTCTTGCTAGAATAATTTCTAGATCCAGATATATTCAGATTACGGTGCCGAAGAAAAGCAGCAAATCATCTCATACGAGAGTCTAGAATTAAGGAGGTGGCAGTGGCTCAGGTGGCATAATGGCTACTGTTCGACTCTAGGGTTGGCAGTCACTACTGACTCTTCTTGGCTGTATGTCAAAGTGTCCTAGGACACAACAGTGAACCTCCATGCTGTCCAAAGTCCCAGCCACTGAGGCCCCACAGTGACAGTTGAAGATGGTTAAATCAGGGGATAATAAAATAAAACCAGGGGAAATAAAAATATGGAGCTTATGCTCTGCTGTGATGACCTCCATTAAGCCAATAGAAAACAAAACAAGCTATAACCTAGAATAGGAAAATATGAGTTTTTTTAGTATTTTGCTAGAAAAATCACAGAAATTATTGACTGCATCAAAGCACTTGGCAGTTTTTTGTAATTCATCACTGTGCTTCACATTGGAGCTCTCCCTAATCCCCTACCATAAGAAAGTAAGCCATCCTATGAAAGTGTAGGATTCTCATATTATTACTACTTTGTAGGTGCAAGAGTTTGAGCATGTTAATGGGAAGCTGAGTTCTCCAGATCTGATTCCCATTGGGATGGAGCTGAAGAAGCTGACTGAGAGTTTATCTTCTGACCCGAACACCCCTGTACCAGCCAGCCCTGTCACTACACAACCCGGCACCCCTGTTCCACCAGGTCAGAACGTATCTACACTGATAAAGTTTTATTTTTCTCTCACTGTAAAGCAGTGTTCATTCACAGAAAAAAACTGCTTTGAATGACGAAAAGGTTTGAGCTGTTGTTATGTTATGGCCTGTAGAGAAAACGGAGTCCCTCTTAGGCACTGCTGAGGACAAGGAAACCACAGAGCAAGACAGCAGGAAACTGTCAGATCAGGAAGTGAGTTCTATTTTTCTCCTTCTTGTCAAGCTTTATTACACTTAAACCACAACTCATCGTTTCATCGTAACATCCTCAGAAGCTTCTGTCAAACTTAGACACCTTGTAACTTGTCTTTCTGCCCTTTAACAACTTTGCTCTTTCTCCTCCTGTTATCCTGTCTGTTTCTCCCTCTGCAGGCTTCCAGTGCAGAACCAGCATCTGCACCTGAGAAGGCAGCTGACATCGAAGAGCGCAAGGCCAGCTCAGAGGAGAAAACAGGAGATGAGAGGGACAGAACTGAGTCACCTTCCACAAAGACAGAGCCATCTGCCAACCCAAAAGAGTCTGCTCTGCATCAGACAGACCTGTCATCCAGTCAAACATTACCAAAAAGTGAGTGATGCATGATCCTTGTGCTGCAAATCTTTTCTGCAAGGCAGTACTTTGTTTAATTTAATATTTTGCTTGTCTGCTATCCTCAGTGGAGTCCTGCAAAGAAGCAGAGAAGTCATTAGAAAAAGGAGACAGAGATTCTCCCCTTGCCAAAACTGAAGACAAGGAAAATAAGCCAGGTACATATGCTATGAATACAAATGGGACGATAAATGTGCCCTTTTTGCAGAAAGCAAAGCAATCTTTAGCGATAGCCCATTATATAGAAGTTTCTTTTAAGAAATTGCTCTGCCATTTATGTAGCTGTTACAGATGACGTGAAGAGTGAAGATGCATTAGACGGTCGATTAAATGGAGACAAAGACAATTTGGATGAGATGGATGAAAGCAGGAAAGAGGACAAAAATGGATTCAAAGCCAAATTCATGTTTAATATTGCTGATGGAGGTTTCACAGGTAAGAATAAATCTGACTTTTTTATTCTAAATGAACCAAGGCGACTGAACAAGTTAATTTGCAGTGTACTGTGACATGAATGTGAAGGAGGAGTGAGACAGGAAGGAGACATAGTAGTATGAATTCTGATAATATTCTATATTATGAATCAGTTAACAGACACTAGGTGGCTCCATTATGTGCATGATAATTTTGTCTTACAGCTTCTATATTTTATAGCTAAATGTAGTTTATTAGTCAACTAAAACATTTACAAATGTGTGTTGTTGTAGAAACATTGACATAGTGTTGAAATATATTTCTAACTCGTTTCTATAATGTCCTGTAACATTGTGCAGCTGTGTGAAGAAGCAGTAAATAATCAAATTACTGGCAGGACAGTGTGATGGCAATTATAAGAATTACTCAGAAATTGGAACAATTTTTATCTCACAGCTAGAAGCCCTTCATTTAAATAAAACTATTTTGATTTCACAACTTCACAAAGCCACTTCCTAATTTAGTTTAAGCACAAAGTGTCACTAATAACATTATCAAGTGATTTTCTGAGTCTGATTTCCAGCTAAGGGAGATAGATGCTTTTTCTTAAGACTCTAAGGTCACTGGAATTAAAGGACTGCATGTGTATTTACTTGCTTTGGTACTTTTGATACTGATACTTTGTGCTTCAGGGAATATAATTAAGTAGCTCTGTTCTGTCATTAATCTTGAATATTACTTTGCTTTTCTTTTTGTATGAAACTGTCTTTATATTTATGTTGTCAGAGCTGCACACTCTGTGGCAAACTGAGGAGCGAGCGGCGCTGTCTTCTGGAAAAATTTATGACATCTGGCATCGTCGCCATGACTACTGGCTGTTGGCCGGCATCGTAACGTATCCTTTCCCACATTCCCTCATATACAAATATACTATAAAGCATAAAATGTTTTCCACAAAAATCAGTGTTGTCATTGTGTTTGAAGCATTTTGTGAGGTTCTGTCCTCCCATTTATTTTTCTTGACCAGGAATCTTTCTCAGACACGGCTATGCTCGCTGGCAGGACATTCAGAATGACCCACGTTATGCTATTTTGAATGAGCCCTTCAAGACTGAGATGCATAAGGGCAACTACCTAGAGATGAAGAATAAGTTCCTAGCTCGCCGCTTTAAGGCAATCCTGAAGTCTCTATAATTAAAACTAGCTACTGAAGGCTGAAATAATTGAAGGATTAAAGGATTTGTTATATCTGAATGCAAACTGAAACAAATTTTTATCTCCTGTCTCTCTATTTTTTCCTTCTCTCTCTGTCTCTCTCTCTCTCCACAGTTGTTAGAGCAGGCTCTGGTGATTGAGGAGCAGCTGAGGCGGGCAGCTTACCTGAATATGACCCAGGACCCCACTCACCCGGCCATGGCTCTCAATGCTCGTTTCGCTGAGGTTGAATGTCTGGCAGAGTCCCACCAGCACCTGTCCAAAGAGTCCCTGGCTGGGAACAAGCCTGCCAATGCAGTGCTGCACAAAGGTCTGCAGTTCAGTCCAAAAAACAACAACAGAAAATCTGTCTATCTGCCAGAGTGTTAAACTAGGAAAATAATCCACCGCAAATGACTTTTGCAGGGAAAATTTAAAAATATTTCATGAGACATTTGTTAGCCCACTAGCTGTCTGTTACACTGTCTGCAAAGTCACATTCTGTTCAAAACATTAATTGAAGACAGACGTTTTCAAGTATAAATATACTAAATTCCTCCCAGAAATTTTAATATTTCACCAGAAAGAAGACATTTTATTTAATATTTCAAACGTTTTGACAGTGATGAATAAAACAAACACTCTGTAGTCAGTCTCTGTTGCCTTTGTGAACATATTTATTCTGAGCCTAGGAAACAGACTCCATACAAGAAATCTGTATTTTATCATTTTCTACACCATTCTGCTATACCAGCAGTGCAGTGAGGACAAGGTCAGTTATCTTCCTTCTGCATAACAAATTCCAGTAAGCTGAGTTTATCATAAATCTACGTCCACACTGAGACACTGCAATCTGCATGATTTGACAGTCTGGCGTCAAAGGTTACATCAACCTTTATGAGTTATTACAACATGCTGTTTAACAGCGACTTGATAATTTATATACATTAGATGACGTTTTATACAATATGCTGTTCCACTGAAATAGACTCTTAAAACATCAGTACTGTGCAGTACTGCAACAGGTGTGGCTATTCAGAAACATGATTTTATTAGTAATTTTTGTAAGTCAGTTGTAACTTAGTTTTTTTTCAACCTGTTTAATATCATCAATCATGTTAATTTTTTATTCTACAGCAGTATGCCTGCCTCACTGTCCTTTCAGACACTCTGTAGTAAATTCATAACACATAAGGATGTCAGTCTGAAGCAGGTTTATTTATCCAATCACACAGTAAATATGGTGTTAAACGAAGTGCATATGGATGTGGCATTTAGTTCTTGGTAGTTGTCAATTTCAGGCTCTAGATCTTGCAAATAATAACGCAGGTCATTTTTAACAAATCAAGGATATTTACAGAAATCATATTTCTTGCTCTCATTCATCTTTTTTTCTTACTAACTGATGCTACATGTGCAGATATTAGAGCACTGTTATGTATTGAGTAAAAACCACTCTGTGTGATATGCTGAGGCTGTGTTCTCGTGCTCTTACAGTGCTGAACCAGCTGGAGGAACTTCTGAGTGACATGAAAGCAGATGTAACACGACTGCCCAACATGCTCTCCAGGATTCCTCCGGTGTCGGCCCGCCTGCAGATGTCTGAGAGGAGCATCCTGAGCCGCCTCACCAGCCGAGGCAGCGAACCTCCGCCACAGCAGGTGAGATAAGGCACAGTGGCCTAGAAGGTCAGCTGCATCTACGAAACTCATCTAGGTAATGTAATTATTTTTGGTGTCAAAATGAAGTCAAATTTAATCCAGTCTTGTGTTTGACATCCTTAATTATAACAATACAGTTTTGACTGGTGATTATCATGCGGTGAAGGCTGCTGCTTCATAATGGTGAAGAAACAGAACTCACTAAAATATGAGAACTTATTAGTATTCCATAGTCACGACTCGGCAACCACATTATTCTTTCATAAACCAGTGGAGACTCACGATCCCTCATGGAAGAGTTTCCCAGATATAGTGTGAAAAAGTAGTTCACCTCTGAGCTCCACATTTGAATCCCCAATGATTTAACAACATACATTGTCTCATTATTCTCATTTCTCCTGCACCTGTTCATCAGAGTTGACTGTGGGTGTGTTTTCCTGTGTGTGTTGTCATTTCAGCTCAGCAGTGCAATTGGTCATGCGCCTTGACTGTGCTTTTTTTGGTTGCTATGCCAACTCTTGTTGTAACCAGGGAAACAGACTGCAGTTTGAGTTGTTCTTTATTTTTTTATTAGTTTACGTTCCTTCTGTAGCAATAAAACCTCTCTAACGGTGCTATTCAAATCTGCAAGTAGTTGCACAGCTGCGTCAGAATGTGTTATATGATTACCCTTATTATTCTATAAAGGAGTCAAGTGAAGTCAAATTAGTTGGTGCGGAAAGATAATTAATGTTTAATGTGTGTTCCTCAGCCTTTTAGCCAGGGAGGGTTTGGCTGTTCCCAGATGTATGGCAGCAGCTTTGGTGGGGGATTCAGAGGACCCGGGGGGCAGCCCATGGTCAACTACAGTCAGATGCCCCTGGGACCCTATGTCAGTGGTAAGGATCTACTGTAACCCAAATTATTCAGTAGGCCGATATGAATCAAAGTTACAATGAATGATACCATTTTGGTATTTTATAAGGAAAGATCTACAGATGTTTCCTTTGTAACCATATTGATTTGTGTTCCTGTCAGCTGTCATTTTAATAGACTAGACATTAGATATTTTATATGTTGCATAATTAAGATATTTCCACAAATTCCAGATATTTAATCACTACATTTAAATTTGAGCCGTATTGTA
Source organism: Helostoma temminkii (assembly GCA_900302695.1). NCBI lineage: Eukaryota > Metazoa > Chordata > Actinopteri > Anabantiformes > Helostomatidae > Helostoma > Helostoma temminkii. The sequence continues at coordinate 88,494 of OMLM01020819.1, read as the reverse complement.
AATGTTTTGCTACAGTGAACTCCTACATATTCAATCTCTTTCCTCTTTAGTGTCTTCTAATGGCCCCCCACCACCCACAAGCCATCTGGACAAGAAGTCACTTGACTCCTTGAGAGACGTGGCCACACCTGACCTCAAGTCGGGCAAGCCTACTGATGTCATCTGTATTGAAGACTAAGCCGGCTCTGTAACACTGACCTGAGGTCAGAAACTTCCCAGGGATGGAAACTGTTTAGATCATAGCTGCCCATCTCTTCCACCATATCCTCCTCTTTCGTGGCTCACAAAAGAAATCAAACTGTCTACAGATAAGGCGATAAACTTTTTGATTAATGCAGATATACCTATCATAACAATTGCACTTTTATCTTTCATTGATCCTATAGAAGTAGTTCAGTATATATTTGCGTTTGTTAACCTGTGCTTGGGAGCTGAGAATTAGGAGGGAAGAAGGAGCCGCATTTCTGAAAGAGGGTGTTTTTTTAGCCCTGCACTACGAGGCAAAACTCACCAAGTTGGCAGCACTGAGTTTGCCTGATCTGATGATTGGCACTCTTCTAATCTTGGAATGTGCATTTTGTTTGTGCCAATCTTGACTTTTTCATTCCACTTGCACCCTGTTGCTTTTATCCATCTGCCTACTCACTGTACACTGTGACTGTGTCCCACTGGAGCTTTTTCCGTGAACAGCAGAGGAGTCAAGGGCGTCTTCAGTCATAGTCTGATAAGAAACTGTTTTTTCTGATGGCCTACATTGTTACTTCGAAAGAATACATCTTTGTCACTCATGCATTAACCAGTGGATGAAGTATTGATTTGAACTCATCAGAAACTTTTTTCATGAATGCAGTACCTGGACACAGTCTGTCCGAATCCTCTAAAGACTGCCACCCGCTGGTAATTTGAAGAAAGTCATTTCTTCCAGATACAATTGACTGCAGTACCTGTGAGGGTTGGCCTCTTGTACTGTATATACACAGAGACTGCTGATTATTTTACCTCACATAGGTCTAATCATAGTGAAATATGTATTCATATGTGGATGTAATCCGAAGCCCGGCTTGTTATAAGAAGGTCAGGCAGAGCAGAAGAAAATGTGGGAGAGGCAAAAATCCTTTTTAATGCTTTTCAGAGAAGACTGTGCATTTCTGTGTAAGGTACAATATTTGTGATTCTTTCTATATTTGAATGTTAGTAGTCGCTGTAGAGCTTAACCCTGGGGCTATGACCAGTGGAACTGCACTATAAACAGGAACGCATCTGGTCTACATCCACATGCAGGACTTTAATGTTGAGGCCTAACTGAGAACAGTGTCCTGAGTGGAGAGTGGCTTTTTGTTCCTTTTACATCCCAGGGACTTTTCCAGTTCCCCTTCATTGTTAGAACTAAATTAGAACATATGTATGTATGACGCAGTGTCACGTTGAGTCTAGCATTTGTCACAAAATGAGCTTTTGTTTTCTGATCTTTATGTTAGGGTAATATGAAATGAAATGCATTTGGTCATTTAGTACCATTAAAGAAATTATTCCAATATGATTTATTCTTTGATGCAGTGAATTTCCTCCACACAGGTGAAGATTGTAATTGGTACTGTCACATTCTGAACCTACATTTGAAGGGATACTCTCTTTAAATCAGCTTTTAAGGACCAATGTTGCACAGAATTACTCTTTAGATAAAATCTTCACCTACAGCTTCCTCAGTTATTTTTGAGGCTTTTGCTTTACCTGGTGTGAAGGCGCATTAGCATGGTATCGTTCCATTCCATTACATCTATTATTATGTGCCGAAGTGACTGTCCACTAAGTAAGAAATCTTTTATAAATTCAAGCTTATTAATTTTTCTTTTCTATGAAGACATTGCTTGAATGTTCGGACTCAAAGTGCAAATTGTTGTTGACATTTGTTTTGTTTGTTTTTTTCAAAAAAACAGTGGCATTACCTGTTTGTATTATTATTGCTATTGCAACAACACGCATTTGAAATTGTTGGTATTATGATTGTGATTGGACTCATCTAAAATGAAGCGGTAGTGTTGTACAGTTGGTGAGTGAACTTTCTTACTCTCCTTTTGCCATTTCACGATAATTGTCCTGAGGTGCTCTTTTCTGACCCCTCACACTAGATTTATGTCACTGTAAACTCTTTGCCCCCAATTTCACCAAGATGCTTTAACTTAGCATTAAAATTCTGTTATAAAACATCTAAAGGCTCATTTTAAAAGCACCATGAGACAAACCTTGAAGTGCTTCATATCTGTTTTTGTGAGTGTTAATCAGTGCTGTTTTGTTCACTGTGTTCCTGTTTATGCCTTCAGTTACTTGACCATGACATTATTAGGTTGCTTGACAGATAGAACCTCAGAAAATGTAAATACTTGAAAGATTTTTCATAGAAAAGTCCTTCTCATATAGATTTATGTATCAAACTGAAAAAAGATGAATGTCTGCTGGATGGTGTTGCCATAGAACTGCAGTGTGAACCGTATGTGCTCATCAATCAAAATCATGTCCTTTCCCTCTGGAGTGATAATGTTAAACACACAATACTCCAATGAAATGCAATCAAACTGAAGTCAATATGAATGTAATGTCTGTTAGAAAAAAAGGCTTCAGTCTAATATTATAAATATGTTAACAATGTATGTACATGCTTATTAATATGGCTTCAAAAGCTACCAAAAGACCCTGATAAAAGGCATTATTGTTGCAGTGAATGCACAGCATGTGAAGCGTATGATGTGACGGTTCACTTTGGGGAGGCGGTAGGGCATCTAGCATTTACAGACAATGAGCTCCAAGCAGTGTTATGGTTATGATATTTGTGCTGTATAGCAATTGAATGAAAAAGTGAATTGTCATCTTTTTATTTGTATTCTGTGTATTTGTTCAACGTGTTTTAATAAATCTTCTGGACAACTGTAGCGCTGCGTGATTCCCTCTATTATATTTATTTGACAGCCTTAATTATTAGGTAATTTTTTTCCCATAAAACACGTATAATTATTTTTATCCAGTATCATTTATTCATTATACACTCACTGGACACTTTATGTACTTTAGTGTACAATCCAATGCAATCCAATTCAAAACAGCAACTCTGCCATGAAATCTATTTTTACAAGATTGAAAATGTTCAGTTCTTGTTAAAACTGCCAGAAAGCTTATACATCTACTTTGTGTTTATTATTGTTATTAATAATAACAATAAGCTTTATTTATAGAGCACTTTCTAAACTTGCATTACAAAGGTCTTAACACGAATATAAAAGTAATTAAAATAGAAGAACGACCATAAGACAACAACAGCAAATGTGAAATCAATAAAGTGGCAGTCATAGTTGGTGAGTGAGTTGTATTGGAGTATATTAAGTGTTTCTAATGTTCTGGCCACCCCATATACATAAGTGAGGGAAAACAGTAGAAACACACTAATATAACACGCTCCACTATGAAAGTACATAATCAAGTGGCGGGTGAGTGTATACTAGTAGAATGCATATCATTGATATGAGCTGCTCTGCTGTATAATAAGTACTTTGAGTTGCAAATGTTTAAGTATGTTTTCCTGACATTACTCCAGTTTTTTCTGTTAGGCAAAATGAAATATTTTCACAACAAAGGATTTCAATCCTTCTTAATTAGTGTGAAAATACTACAAGTTTAAGAATACAAAATTCAAGCCCAGTGTCTCCACCCCATTCAATTTCAGATTTGGCTGTTTGGTAGCTGCAGTGTGTCCAAATAAGTATGTTAATGAGCGATACACTGTGAACAATTAAATGATAAAATTACTAGCACTTTGACTGATGTATGCTAATCTACAATACATGTAATAAACCAAATTCACACTAAAAGGTAAATCACATGGGCAAGCAGATTGTTTTCAAACCGCAGCATTTTTAGGAACCTGCATACAAGAGTCAGTGTTTTTGTTTTTGATTTAAATACTATATAGTTATGAAAATGGTATAATTATGAAAACCAAAACTATACCGATGATAATCAGCTCAACTGCATCCCAGGTGTTCTACATTATGTGGCTCCTAACTTCATAAGTCTTCACTGCACCAGAAATCAGTTTCTCTATAGTCTTTTTAAATCTCAGCCATTGATAACAAATTTATACAGCCGAACCAAGTGCAGACATAGTCCCATGCGGAAGTGATGTGAGACAGCATTGCTCCTAATTCCTTTTGTCCAGCCCATCTGCTCTGAATGTCTCTCACCATTGGTACAAATGATGGCCTCTAGGCTTTTCATTGGCTGCAGGCTTGACTTTGTCACGCTGCCATTGGCCGGTTGAGAGTCCTCACCCTGCATTGTGCTGCTGTCTGAGCAGCAGCAGGGGTCTGGACGGTGGGAGGAGGGAGAAAAGCAAAGAAAAGACAGAATGAGACTGGAGGGGCTGAGTGGGGGGAAAAGGACCCATCTAAAAAAGAGGGACGGGAGAGGGAGGAACACAACCAAAGGGACAGAGAGAAAGGGGAGGGAGAAGGGAAGGTTACCTCATCTTTAGCTACTAGTGCACACGGTACACGGGAGAAGTTGTGGGAAAGTAAACAGCACAGGAGAATTCCAATCTGTGTTCAGCCACTTGCAGGAGACTATAAAGATGAGTGGGCTGGACCCAGCAGTGTGGTAGAAACTCAGAGTTTATGGGAGGTTACCAGGATTAAATGGTCACCAGGCAGTGCCTGAAGCTTCTCGGAGGACACACTACTGAGGATAAGGAGGTGAGAGGCATATATATATATTTGTTGTCCTCCAAACACTTTCCCTGTTTTCTTCCTTCATTCTGTCTCTCCTCTTTCTCCGTCCTCACATTCAGCATGGTTAGCATGTTGCAAAATGTAGCAAATGCAGCAGCTTTGTCCAAGGGGGGTCACTGATGGAGTGGAATTAGGGATGGGTGTGCTGGTTCGCTCTTCTCTGTCTCTCAGTCTGAATGCTTTAGGGGCAGCTGAGAGGACAAGGAAGGTGAAGCACGGGAGGAGAGGATGGAAATAGCAGAAACCCTTGTGGCCCTTTGGCAGAGTATACACCATCATGGACGATTAAACCTGAGCCTGCTTCACAGATCCAGTGGAGCTACAGAACATAAGGCCTTGTTATGATAGCAGCAGTTCCTGAGACAATCACCAGGAAGGATGAGTGAAAGGTTGGCCACTCATCCCAAACCCACACCTCTGTCGGGCTGTTTTGTCAGCAGTACTGCTCTTCCACAGCCTCGGGCTATTAAAAGAGAGTCCCTGGCCCTGGCCTGGCCCATGTCAGTTTGACGGTTGCTTCTCAGAGTACAATGGTCCCTCCCAGGATGGATTTCATGCTGCCTCTATACTCAGCAGAATAGAGAGGGGAGACAGAGGAGAGGGGTGAGGGGTGAGCTAAGGGACCTCTGACCAAATAATTTGCATTTTGAGCTAGGGCACTGTTTCTGCCTCACTTCTGCCGGATGTCCAAGAGCCCCATTTTTTTTTTTAGAAACTCACTGTATCGGATTGTTTTCTCCTTAGTCACAGCCCAGCACTTACAACAGACATTAACAATCCATGCATGCATGGCCTGAAACTACCACAAAGACTGCACTATCAGTGGGACCCTCTTTTTTGCCACGCATTCAACCATGAATACTCACGCAATCATATGTACACATGCAAGGCCTTGGTGCTCAAATAAACAATTAGTCATTTGATAGTGGTGACACGCCTGCCAAATGATTACTGGTGAATGGTATCACACATTCCCCTGGGAATCTCAGATAATTAACAAGTAGAAGATTTCAGGGATGTTTGGAAATTGGGGCTATTTTTGCTGTTACACTTGCATCAAGCACGTCACTAATGGACATTTCCTGTAGGCTCACATAATGACAGACTCTAAGACCAAAGCAAGTCAACCAGACTCAACTAAGGAATCCCCTAGTCTCCTTACTCTGACAATACTTTGAACTGTGGGAATGTTCAATTTGGCCAGTATTATGAAGCATTGTATGACACTTATAACTTTTTTAATTCAAGAGAACATTTTCACATGCAATATCTGGTTTGACTGGCACATCAAAGAAGCAACCCACACTCCACCCTCACTGCCTGAAACTGCACAATAGGTAACATCAGACAAACATGATGACAAAGTCAGCAAGTGAATGTGGAAACATAAGAACTTGGTCACTGCACCTGTCAAAACTGAAATGTTAGAGATTGTTTACATTGGACATTTTAGATCAAATGTATGCACCTTAAGCAACATACAGTAGACCTAAATCTTCTGGAGCTTTGGCTTGAAATATATATTCATTTGATTTCGACACTTTAGCAACAAGTGACAAATCATTGAAACACACCATCTATCACCAGAGGTGGTAGACAACTCAGTATGCTTACTCAAGTACTGTGCCTAAGTTAAGTTTTAAGATTCTTGAAATTCACTAGAGTGTTTCTGTTTTAAGTTACTTTTACGTCACTTCAGAGGGAGAATTATTGTACTCCACTACATTTATTTGACAGAAATATGTTTTTTTAAGTAGTTTATGTTGTATTTGAACCTGTACATATTATAAACTTAAAAGGTGTAAACATCTTATATTTCTGCAGAAACCTTATTTACAAAATGAAATACATGTGGAAGAACTCTAGACTGGATTTGTACATTCACAATATCAAAATCATTATGTTTAATAGTGTTTCAAATATTTGAAATACAGTCAGTGTGATGCCCAGATAGTTCAATTTCTTAGTGGAGTAATTAGTAGAGCATGCACTTAGTACTTCAACTTGTGTAAATACTTCTAGTGGTACTTCTACTTTTATTCCAGTACTTTTTGTTTATGTGCTGCTGCCACCTCTGATCATCATCATCATCATCGTACAAACTTCTTTGGTTTTACTGGTAGTGAATTTTCAGTGAGTTATAAGCAAACACTGTAGTTCTGTGAAGTTTTTTTTTTTATTATTTTGTTGATTTCTTTTGATGTGAAAGCATAGCAAACAGAAAAAAACACCATGCTTGGAGAACTAAAATCCCGTATGATGGCTCATGTTACGGTTATAAGCCTGTGAAATCAGTTGTATAAAGGCCTATGTGGCTTTGGAGAAGCTGTGTCAAGTCTGAGAAAATAACCACATCTTAGCCTGGACATATCCCAAGCAGGGAGTGCGTATGTGTGAGTGGCATTAGGGCAGAAGTTATCAAAGTATGACATTGTGAATATCTGTGGTTTATTTGTGATGGGCACTGTGGACGATATCCCTTAGTTTATGTCTGTATTTTTTAGTTCATTGCTGCAATTAAAAGTGTTAAATTGTTCCATAATTGTCTCCATGTGGTGTGTTTCACGGGTCCAACTGCTCAAAGTGTTAATAAGCAGCTAAATTGCTAAAATACCCCTTTAACTGGAAGCATGCACAGTATAGAGATGACACAACACAACTGGTGATGAATTTGGTGGAGGTTTTAAAACTTAAAATGTTCTTAATAACCCCTATAGGGAGGGACTAGACGACTTACTGAACTCTTTCATAAAAGACTCTTCGCAGTTTCAAGTGATTGATTCTTAATTCAGCTGCATTTCCATTTACAAATTTGGCAGATACTTTAATCCAAATGAACTCATAGATGAAATACAAAGTAATAAAAAAAATCAACAGCTGTTTGAATACTGGGAGTGAAGCTAGTGAGTGTGCAGGTTTAGGTAGCTTTGTAGAACCACTAATCTGAGTTACTTTGTTTGGGATCTTTTGCTGTGTGGTGTTGGGACCACCACATGTTGTTTGTTGGCAGCACAGTGGGAAAGTGGGATTGTACATTTTGATGAGGGCGTCCAGGTAGCAAGGTGCTGTTGAGCTGACCACTCTGTGGGTGAGTGTCACAGCTTTGAAGCTGAAGCAAGCAGTGACTGGAAGCCAGTGCAGAGATATGAACAGTGGTGCTGTTCAAAAATGAGACAAGTTGCTGCAGGTTTGATTGCACATGCAGTTGTTAATACAGCATTGCAGTACACAAGGAGCTGGGTAGTGTTGTGGGATCAGTAAAGCTTGGTCATCAATAATGACCCCCAGATTTCTGGCAGACTGAACAATCGCTGAAGATACCAAGTTTCTGCTGATGTTGTGTTGTATGGAAGGTCTGACTGGGAAGATCAGAACTACTGCAGAGATCAAGTTGAAGATGTCTTCCACAGTAATGATATATGTGTATGAAGGTAAAATATTTGTAAAATACCAAAATAATATTTTTGATGATGCAGCTCAAAATAAAAGTAGGTAGGAAAAGGGAAGAGTGTAACATGTCATATGGTGAGAGATGACTTCTAACCTGGACTGGATATTTATTTTACTGCTTTCAAAAATATTTTTGGTGATAAATAAAAGCAACCCACACCCCACCCTCACTGCCTGAAACTGCACAATAGGTAACATCAGACAAACATGATGACAAAGTCAGCAAGTGAATGTGGAAACATAAGAAGTTGGTCACTGCACCTGTCAAAACTGAAATGTTAGAGATTGTTACCATGGACATTTTAGATCAAATGTATGCACCTTAAGCAACATACAGTAGACCTAAATCTCCTGGAGCTTTGACTTAAAATATATTCATTTAATTTTGACACTTTAGCAACAAGTGACAAATCAATGAAACACATCACCAGAGGTAGTAGGCAACTCAGTATGCTTACTCAAGTACTGTGCCTAAGTTAGGTTTTAAGATTCTTGAAATTCACTAGAGTGTTTCTGTTTTAAGTTACTTTTACTTCCCTTCAGAGGGAGAATTATTGTACTCCACCACATTTATTTGACAAAAATATTTTTGGTGATAAATAAAAGCGTTGTCCACACATTCACATTCTTATCTCTGTTTAGTATTTGTACAGCACAGCACACACAAGTCCAGTACACTATTGTGCTCTGTGTACAAATGGCAGATAGGAGGTGGAGGATACTCCCACTGTGTCCTTGTCAAACATGACACCACCAGCACATCACTGCAGTTGAGGAGTGACATGACTGGAGGTGATCTCTACTGCAGAGGGCATATGAAAGCCAGACTGGGTCGTGAATTATTGGTATGAATATAATATGTCCCTGGATATCTTAATATGATGACAAACTGCAAGGAAAGTAGGAAAAAGTCTCAAATATGTACAGATAACCCTCTTATCAGGTTGTGTTTACAGTGTGATATGGTATTCCACATACCCTTTGGCACACAGTATTCAGTTAAAGTGAAATTTAAAATATTCATAACATTCATAATATATAATGCAATAGGCTCAGTTTCCCTTGTGTTAAAAAAATAAATTTGGTAAAGTTACGCGAAATCCACAAATGTCTATGAACAGCCTCCCACTCAGACTGTTTTGCCTTCTGACAGCCAAAGAAAGACTTATTCCTTCTGTTCTCAAGAAGTTTACAGTTCCTGAAGTGGCTGAGTAACATTTATATCTCTTGATATGAAGTCCACTGGGAAGCTGATCAAGGAATGGGTAGGAGAATCATCCATGTCTAGCACTATTTGTTGTTGTCACTGGTCTCTCATTGCTGAGCCTTAGTGTGCCATTTTCTGTTAAGGGAAACCCTAAAGTTGTGGTATTATGGGTTACTTTGTGTTAGATTTTCCTAGGCTGGTTATTCAGATATCACCAGCAGCTGTGCTCTGCCATTGTCTATTGATACTCCCGACCGCTGCTGACTAGTGGCTGTGAGCTTTGTCTACAGTTAGACAAACATATCTCTGTAAATCAGTGGCTAGAATTAAATATACAGCCCTGCACATTTGAAAAATAACAACTAAAAGCTTTAACTGTGGTCAAATATGGTTATTCTTTTTTATCTATCTATTTCACAAGCATATCACATATCACGTACATAAGGAAAGTAAAATGTGGAGATGAGATAGAATCACCCAGCACAAATTAGATGCCAAGTGCCTGCAAAATCCAACTCAGCAGACAATGACTGCACAAACTTAATGAAAAGAAAGTGAAGGAGAAAATAAAGGTATATACAATTACAGTGAAAATTACTAATAATCAAGGGCTTGATTAGTTGCATTAGGTATGCTGGCTAGGGCTTTGTTGCGTGCCACGCTTAACTGCATATTAGAAATTTAAAAGGATTGTCAAAAAAGATAAGAGGAGAGATCATTTCCTTCCTCAAACAAGGGAAATAATACAAAAAGATAGCAAAAGCATTGAATGTTCTCAGACTAGAGGTACAGCTGGAAGCATAGTTCACAAGTACAAAGTTAAAAGAACAGTGCTACACTACGTGGTCAGGGAAAAACAATGAAGCTATCAACCGCTGTGACCGCAAAAGACCTGCAGAAAACTTTGTGGCAACAGGCACTGTTGAAGTTTGATTTGATCATTGTCCATTTCTTCACAGCTGAAAGTTGGTATGTGTTACTAAAACACCCAATTTGCAATGCGAGTGAATGGTAATAAAAACAAAACACAAAATGTGCACATCCAGCAACTGCTACATTTAAAACGAGACGTAATGTAACGTTTTCAATTAGAAGGTAGACTGCAAATGTGTGAGCTGGTGTGCAACAGACCCAATGAAAGTGCACACATACCTCACTTCCCTCTGTACACATACAATATCCCTCCACTCATTACCACATTTGGTACACAGTGGGAGAGTTTTCAGAGCTCTATGTAGGTCAGGGACAGGGTGTGTAGGAGTTGGTTTCATCTCTATTCTGTGATGTATCTTATTTTCCCCTCAAGAATAGCTTTCACGCCGCAGCACTCCCAAAGCTTTTTATTTTCCTAAGCTTGAGTCTGTTTGATGGCTTGTCCAAATGCCTCCCTTCAAAGAAACGTGTTCAATACCTGTCATTTTGAGTCTGAGGAGGGCTTTTAGGTGAAAAACTTTTGGGTACCAGTTTTGTATTAGCATCGACACGCTGAACTTTTATTCAACACATCAGCTGCCTCGTTGATTTGTAACAATCTGAAAATATCAATTATGTGTTTAAAGACAACGCTGATTTCTTGAGATAAAATCTGCATTCGAGCCATGACACAAAGTGCACAGCCGTGGCCTAAATGACCTGTGAGCTAATCAGCACTGCAGTGATTAATATAGAAACAAAGCTTTCTGAGGCTGAACAGAGGTTTTCTTTCCACAAAAGGGTCATTGTTGACTTTACCAATGAGTGGGCCAGCTGGAGAAGCTGTGTTTGTGGTACAGAAGACATGACTGGCTCCAAAGGCTGCAGTGGCATACAGTATTGTAAACAGGCACAGGACTGATTTCTAAATAAGGTAGAGCAGTTTCCCTCCTAAAACATCAAATTTTCACTATAATTTAAAGACAACTGGTGGTAGTTCAACATCCAGTGCTGTCACTATTCAGTACTAACAAATTCTACCTCCAAACAAAGGCGTCCGAAAGCAGTAGTAAAAGTTAATGAGCTAAAACTGACATCATGACAGCAACAGCAGGTTAAAGAATAAATGCTGACAATAAATTTTGCAATCCGCAAGCATGTTTCAGTGCTGTTTTTTTTTTTATGCAATTGGTCCGTGTTCAGCTGCCTCTGCTCTGTCATTTTCCCCAAGGAGCCCAGTAAACTGCCCTGTCAGGTCCAACAATGTTCCCTCACTGGAAGCTGTTCAATTCTAATCAAAATGCAAAGCAGATGCTGGGTTGGTACATTACTATGTAGAGAAACGGAACCTGCACGTCATACAAAAAACACACTATAAAATAACACTCTGTATGCAGTAATTTGATACCTTGAAGACATGTGACATGTTAGAGTATGTGTTTTTATCAGTGGGTGTGTGTGGATCTTAATTAATCTGTCACCAAGCCTCCTCAGACTCTTCGATTTAAATAACAGTCGTTCTAACAACCATATGTCATGTTTATAGCATCGCTAGGATTACTCTGTTTCTTTCTTTGAACACCTGGAATGTAAAGTTGTCTTGCTGTGTGTGTAAATTATTTATGTGTAGCCAAACATTTTTAAAACGTTTATCAACTGAGGGTGTTTCTTATGCACTCTCAGGATAACACCTCACTTACTGCATGCATTAAAGCTGAGGAAGAATTCCAGTCTAATGTTTTGACGTGATCATGCTGTGGTTAAGAGTTTATTTCAGTTCACTTTAGTGTTGTACAACACTGATGGTACTTTTTATAGTTTTTATTAGGAAATTTTGGTGCAGTCATTCCAGAAACTATTCAGAATATTCCTTCACTTTTTCATTTGCACATTTTGCTGTGTTGCAAACGTATTTTAAAATGGAAAAAATATTTTTTGCCCATAAATCTACTCGTAATAATAGTAAGTATAACAAAGTAATAGCAGTAATAACAAACTGAAAACATGTTTCATATTCACAAAATTGAGCAAATTGGTTACAAATAAAAAGCTAAAATCACAATCTATATTATCAATGTTCTGGAATTACCACATTAGGCTACAAGTCCTGGGTTCATGGTGAATATTATTATTAACAGATGCATTCAACATACTGTATTTGTGTATTTAATACAGCAATATTTGAAGGAAAGGAAGTCCCAGAAGAAAGAAACATTATCTTTATTTCATTTGTCTATTAGCTTTATGTGGTTAATGTTTTTGTATTTAATATCAATGATGTGTCATTTTAACTCAGACCATTTAAATTTTTTTCTCCTCCTCAGATATTATGTCTACTGTGATGTCTCAGCAACCGCTGAAGGAGGACGAAGAAGACGATGATGAGGAGCAAGGGGAAGAGTTTGTGTTCGAGGACTGTTCAGATGGGGAGAAACCACAAGAGGCCAGTAAAGGCACTGGCTCTGAGTCTACTGCATCTGTCCAAGTGTCCAAAAATGTAGACACTGACACATCACAAACAATCACACACAGCGGACAACTTCCCAAAACGTCACCTCCTGCTGGACAGGAGGGCATTCCTACCAAGGATGTAGCTTCAATGTCTAAAGCAGGTAATAAATTATTATGAATCAGTGTTGGTTGTTTACTAGTAGGGCTGACAGAGCTAAGGTTAGGAACAATATAAAAATGGAACGTGTGCTCTGATAAGTCATTCCAATAGTGTTAGATTGGAACCACAATTTATAAAGTACAATACCAATTTGTGCTTTTGATGGTATTTACTGGAAAAAATAAACAAATTATTAATTAACTCACTGGAAATAAATAAAAAATAAAATAAAAAGTTATTTCTTGGAAATATAAATATTATTTGTGCATGAAGAGGCTGTTTTGTGAAAATTATTTTTATTTTAGTACTTGAGGATTAAGGAGAGTGGATTAAGTTTATCATGGCTCCAGCAGAGGATCGATTGCGAAGGTTTTGTATCGATAAAGTTTTAAGAAAAAATGTGGATCAGGTGCAGTTCCTTAACAGCCACCCTACAATCTACTCATTTAAGTGTAAAAGATGAAAATAGACCAGTCAGTAGCTTAACATCTTGGATGATAACAGTTCTTTAACCACATCTATGTTTAACATGCGGCCAGTCTACAGCACGAAGGTAAGATACAGAGTGCAAGTGATTATGTTAGCTAACCTTAGCCTTAGCTTAGCCTCGAAGCAGCCATTTTCACACGCGATTCAAACCAACTAAACAAAACAAGATAATTCCCCTAAAGTTAGTATGTTATTTATACCACACTAACTTTGTTGAAGATGCTAACGTTACTCCACTACTCAAAACGTGACACACGCGTTAAACGGAAACGAACAGATAATGAGACTAGCTAGCTAGCTAGTTAGCGCTACCATTAAGGTAAAATTAACTAAGCTAACGCTGAATTAAGTTGGCTAACAGCTAGCTTTGTCCTAGCACTGGTGACTTCAACCACTACATTGCGTTTGTCGCTATTAGCGGCGTCCGCATATATATATATTTTTAAAAACAAAAAACTAATCAATAAGTTACCTGATTGGTAATTTATTAATTAGTGGAGTGGCTTTGTACTTACTGCAAAGCCTCTTTTGGCGCAGACCAGCCGCCTTTGCTGCACCTCCAGCTCTTGCACCATGCTAGCTAAAGTTACAGCCTGTACGCGAAACAGAAATAACAGTTAATGTTATACAAAATAATATTAGACCTTTCATTGATCCAACCCAACCCAGCCGACCAACTACTGCATATAAATAAACTATTAGTGATCCGTTACACGGCATTACTGAAAAAAGTAGCTAGCTAGTGTTAGCTACCTGTCTTTAACAAACTAACATGTTGAGGTTATAGCTTTGGAACAATAGTGGTATGAAACCTGACATATGTTTTCACAACCTTCCTTAGTGTGTGTGCATGTAAGGACTGTATTTTGTTTGGATTTTGATTAGTCATGCTTCAGCCTTAATGTGTTTTTTTTATGTTATACAGTAGTTAGAATTTGTAAGTAGCCTACCCTAAACATCTAGTAGTTGTAATGTTACACTCAATCATATTTAAAAACTGAATTTATATTTAAAATTTTTGTATGAAAAGTAATTTCTCTTTTTAGGGGCCACGTGAATGTAGCATAGGTGA
>OMLM01020819.1:46205-73946 GCA_900302695.1 Helostoma temminkii | reverse complement strand
CGGGCCTAATTAAGCTCATTAACAATAATGTAAATAGAATTTTAAGAAAAACCCTCTGAAATATAACAGTTGAATAGAAGTAAAGTATCATAAATTAGGTACAAATAAAATAGATATGTAGATATTTGTGGTCCATTTGGCAAATTGTGAAATGTAGCATAGGCCTATCAAGGCGATCAAATGAAAGTTCAGTTTTAAAGTAAATGTAAGTTAAATTATTTTCTACCACTAATGGTCAATATTGACAGTCAAAGAGATGACAGTTGGCCAAGAAAACTGGTTAGAAGGTGGCACAAATTCTTTCTTGGTCTAGGACCAAGAAGCTCGTCAGGTACTCAAGATGAAATTACTGTGACCACAACATAATCACTGTCCATAGCAGTCACAATGATCTGCACAAATGTCTTGGGTCAGTCATTTTTGCATGCTGATGTAGGCTTGCAAAGGCAAGAGATTTTGTATTTATTGTTGTTGTGCTTGGTGCAAGCATTTCTAGGAAACTGTAGCTGTAGAAAGGGATGTAATGACGTGGCTCAGGAAAATGTGGCTGCTCTGTAGTCCGTGGAAAAACAAACTCGTTTTTAAAAGGTTTGCAATGAACTCTAAACTGGCATTAACCCCAACCCAGAACTTTCCCCTAGATTGCATTGGTGGAAAAAGGCTTTTAAAAACCTTGTTTGAATATGTGAATATGTCAGTTCAGTGGACAGCTGTGGCTCAGTATCTTTAACCATTGTGGTTTTAATCTCAGTTTAACGAGGTATATTTGTTGCCTCAGGCAAACAGACATTAGAGAGTTAAATCCATTTAACTGATTTAAGATATGTTGATATGTGTTATATTTACCACCTGGTTAATACTTCTAAAACAGGACCTAGTAATTACACGTTTAAATAAACAGTGGGATTTATGTAGGCTTTGAGGTTCTGTTGGACAAACTGAAGTAGTTAGTGCTTAATTCTCTCCTAATTTTTCTAGCTATTTCACTATCTGTGGTAATCTGTGGACACTCATAGGGGAACTGGGGATAGGGGTGGTAATAATAGCAGATGGCTGTTGCGTAATTCAGGGCTGAGTGCAGCTGATATTCAGATCCCTTGTTTACAAGATGACACAAGTTTACATGGTGGGGTCTAAAGGAAATCAATCGTGACATTTGTTTAACAACACCTTCCTTGTGCACAGCGTTTCAGTTTGCAAGTGAATTAGGTTTTTATGGTAGTTTTTGAGAAGTTTTACTAAAAGAAAAACTCGGCGCAACATATTTCCAGTCTTTTCAAACTGTTTTTCTTTAATCATGAAAAATTCCATTTGTCACTTTTTAAAATATGTGCTTCCTTTTCTTTGGAATAATTTGTCTCATAGTTGCTGTTTTCTTCATTTTGACAGATGTTCCAGTTAGTGACTCACCCAGCTGGTAAGTTGCCCTGAATCCTGTCACAATACGGGGAAAATTACTTAAGGGTGGAGAAAGTTAACCCAACAGCACATCACATCAGTGTTATGTCATTATGTCGGAGATAATGTCATGCTTATACGCCATCCAAACGCGCCACAGTGGATATGAGATACTTTGGTGTTACGCTTCATCTGTTTGTACAACATTTAGATGCCAGATGGCATGTCACACCTACAATGACAAGTGGCAATGTCAAGTGGCAATGTCAAGTGTAACATGATCTTGATGTTACAAATCTAGAGGGAAATCGCGGGATTGCCTAATGTATGATGATGCACACGGTATGCTATGAGGAGCCTTGTGTATACTCCCTGCACTCTCAAAATACACCACCAGTCAAAAGTTTGGACACACATAGAAATTACCAGGCAGGAAAGAAAAGCTGATTTTCTAATCGATCAGAAATAAAGTGTAGACATTGTTAATATTGTAATAGAGTGCTGGAGCTTGAAACAGCTGCTTTTTAAAGGAATATTTATGTTTGCTAATGCAAGTTTATTAATTTAAAAGGATAACTGATCATTGGTAAACCCTTTTGCAATGATGTACGACAGCTAAAGACATGGCAGTGTTTTTTTTTGTTTATGTAGCCCTAGCAGTATACACTCAGTGGCCACTTAATTCCATATGCCTGTACAATCTAATACAATAGAGCAACTCTGACATGAATTCTACTTTTACATTTATAATTTCTGAAATCTTAAGTGCCAGAAAGGTAATAATTCTTCTGTATTTTTCTTATTGGGGCCATAGTGAGTGGAGGAGTTGTACTAAAGTGTTTTACATTAAAAGGTGGTTATAATATTTCGGCCATCTGATTTTTTGCATATGCCCCCAAGGAACTATTAACAATTTGTGCTGGTAGAATGGATTAAGATCCCTCAAGAGACATGCCAAACTAGTTAGGAAATACAATAAGACATAACTTTTAGTTTTGGTCTTTCCATGTAAACATTAAGTTTTTTGTTTAATTTCATAAAACAGGCTAATCATTTAGACCTTAACTGTACATGGAGTGTGGTGACCTGACATTATTTCCACCTACCCTCACTCTGAGTAGAGGTGTAATCAGCCATAATAACAGCCAGTGCATACCTGAAAATCTTGCACATTGAAGTTAAGCAGACTGCATGGTTCTGCAGGGGATAACAAGGGATAACTTCTCTGGCTGAGGAGGCGTATAAGAGAATGACTCCAATGTTTATGACAGCAGACAGCATCTTTCACACAACCAAGAGGACGGTTTGCTTTAAGGCATCAGCACAGTGACTGATTATATAAAAAACGATTTATTGATTCTTCTGAGGCAACAGTCTTTTTCCCTGTCCCCCTCCATAAGAAGGTCAGTAGTCAAGGTCACCTACACAACAGCAGCTGGGGAGCTGATAGAAAATCTGTTTTTTTCCAAAGCAGTGAGCTTCAACCTCAGCTCTCTTATTTAATGGCTCAAGCAATCAAAATCTATTAGTCATGTTAGAAACTACACTGAGATGTAGTTTCTAGGAGTACGGTAAATCTTATATCACTTTGAAATACGGGATGCACATAAGATTTGTTTTGAATTGCTGGATATTTAAACGAAAGATAATAAAGTAGTTCATACTTTCCTTGTTTCTAATCTAAAGCAGAACAGAACAATGGGATGAAACATTTTTTTGTTCAGATCAATCGCATCACAATCATCCTACAGCTGCTATAGTCCACATAATCAAGCCATAGAGGTGTCCTGACTTTAGTAAGCCCCTTCCACATGTGCTTTGTAGGAAGTGTGCTCAGAAACCTCTACTGATCTACTGAAACCTCTACTGATCTACTGAAACCTTCAGGGTTTGGATTCCTGTGGGTTTTCCTGTGCTGAAATGAGGGGCCTGTGTTTGTACACAGGTGTGTGTGTGTGTGTGTGTGTGTGTGTGTGTGTGTGTTTCTGCTGTGCCCATACTGTGTGTGTGCATGTTTGTGGAGTCACAATGAGGTCTTTGCAATTTCTCTTGGAGAGAGATTTCTGCTGAGTGCACATTTCCACTTTGGTTTAGTCAATAGTCTGCCTTTTAAAGAAGAGCTATCAATAGCACTTTCCACCATCATGGTGTTAGGACTGTCAGCACATCTACAAAATCTGTCAGCAGTTTTAGAATAATGTTACCAAAATTACTTTGTGCTTGTTATTGCAGAAATATGGGTTTTTCTTAACACTGCAATGACAGCACATCAGCTTGTTGCAGCTATAATTTCTCAAAATTCACAGGAGAATACCTTGAGGCTCAAGGTAGCATTTTTCTCCTGGGAGTTTTATGTGTATTTTAGTGTTTGATGCTGGCATTTACTTGTGACTTCACTCTTTTCCCCCCTTGACAGATAGTTTTCATTAAACAAGTTGCATGGAACTCCAGCAATGATAACATTAACACAAAAGATGCCATGACAACGTGGTGTTCATTTGTTTTATGTACACACAAAGAGACTCAGAGAGTATAACTTTACTTCGACTGGTTTTCCCTCACTGAAGTTACTTTTTTGTTTGCTTTTACCTTCTTGCCCTTTTGCAGCTTTGCAGAGCTGTACACCTTTGCCCTTGCAAGGAAACCCATCTAATAAAGCTTATTTTATTTTACACAGCTGCTCGTTTTTGAAGACCCTTCACCTTGTTGCGCTTGGCTCAGTTTGATGTACTGTGAAAACAAAAGAAAAAGGTGATACTGAAATGGCATTAAAAACAAACATGTATACAAATGCAAAGTCATAGACCCCATCTTTTAGTTCCATCTACTGTAATCGGAGTCTGTCAAGCACAGATCATCTTTGGGCAGTAGCACTGTAGGCATCATGGGAATAGTTTAGTAGGCAGTTGTTTACAGAGTAGATTTATAACCACCATTATAAACAGAGCTTCATCTGTATGGTCAGCACAATGTATCATTGCGGTTATAAAGAATACCTATGCCCAGGGGCATAACAGGTAGAGCTATAGGATACACCACAGCCCTTGCTCACTAGCCAAAGGGAATGGAAACAGATGGAAGTGTGAGATTTGCATTCAGGTAGCTTGTACATTAGGCAGTGCTCTGCCCTAGGCCATGTCATTTGCATTGAAAAATGATTCTGCCTTCTCTCCTTGAGCTGTATGACTCAATAGGATTATAGGCGCAGATAAGTTGTGAAGGGGCACACAAAGACATGCCAGGATCAATGGCTACCCTGCTCAAATCACTCACACTCGACATGAGTGCATGCAGTCAGGCAGATGAGCTGCATATCGCTATTGTTCTCACGGCTCTCTTTTTCCACAGAAACTGTTTTAATGACAAGAGATCAGTTTGTCGTAAGATGTGTTGACAAATAGCTCCTTATTTTTTTTCACGTGGGCGGAGAGCGTTTTTGTTTTTTAGATTGAGATAAATGATGCAGCCTCACAGAGCCTGCAGCACAGTAATACTTTGCACTCTTTTGCAGGTTGATACCACAAGAAAATCTGATAACATGATCCTAGAGGTGTATTATAAACATAAAAACATAATGTTTAGATGGCTAAATAATTGGCTAATTTTAATGATATGGTTATATTATTTTGTGACATGGGTATGTACTAATATATCATTTTTAATTCTTGATTTTGGAGTCCTTGAGTTGGAGTACCAGATTATTGAAATTGAATCTGACTAAAGATAATAGAAGTTAATGAAAAACATTGTTTCTGAGTTATTCTCCTCAGTGAAACTTGCATATTAGTATTTTGTTTATGGTAACACAGATGGTACAAACTGCCTACTGTTATTTTTTTATCCTTGCCTGCTTTGGGCAGGTGTTCTTTCTGACTCATAACACACAGTTCACCTGGCCCTGTATCTAAGATTGCTGAATACAGTCTGCTTCCATTGCCATATTAATATTAAATAACAATCTGTAAAGCTTCCTCCCCAACAGTTTGAAATTACAGGCATTTTCTTCACATTATTTTTTTTTGGCATGTCTTGTTTGTGAGTACCCCATCACTCTGAGTGGCTCCTGCTACTGCTGGCATCATGAGTGTTGCTGAGGTATTTAACTGAGGGACAGATTTAATTAGTGTAGATGAGACTCTCCTACATGCTGCATCCTGTCATATTATCAGTCATGTGGGGGAGGACAGTCCCTCACTGGTAGCATAAACATTGGCCATATGATAGCTGTGTCAACAAGATTTTCCCCTGGGATGTCAGTCTGTTTTTAATAGTTGGTTTAGGGCATGTTTTCATTTAAAAAGCCAGTAGTGATTATAGTAAGCCGCAGGCATGATGGATAATGATTTGACAGTGCTCAGGGGCAAGTTAAGTAACTCCAGTAACAAGCAGTAGATGTGTACATATTTAATACATGGCCTTGCAAAAGTTATTCAGCACAACTTATCCCACATACACCTAGATTTGTCATTGTTAACACAACTTAGCGGGAAAAAGTGGAAGAAATTGATGACACAAATAATAACTTGAAAAAATTCACATTTTTTTTAATTTTAGTGTGTTCAGTTGCATTAAATGTCCTGTGGGTAAAACACTTCAACAGAAAAATAAGGAAAGCGCTTCCAGCACCTATTCCACCACCAAGACAGAACAAGTCTTTAAATTTATTTGGTTTTGGAAAATGCTTTTTGAAATGCTTGAGATGTATATGACTAATTAAAAATGCACATAATGCTAGGTGATCAGGGTTTTCATTCATTTAGCAGTAAGTCTCGTTATAATGGTAAAAATGTGTATAAAATAGCTCTGTGTCATAATGGTGAGTGATTCTTTAAAACATCTGTACTCCATACTTTCAATAGGTTCCATATAAAAAGGAGTGTTTGAGTGGGTGATTGTTGGTTTGTGGAGTATCTCTGCCAACTAAAACTAACAGGGAGATAAAAAAATTGTCAAACATACCGTCTTTGGTTGTAAAAACGTAGTCTTCCCAAAATGTTTGTGCAAAACACTAATACTATGACAGCAGTATGTGTTCTGTCAGACTTTGGGGAGTGTGCATTTGCATGCTTTGATAGCAATGAACTATTTAAACGCCCACCTCCAGCCACTTTGCCTCCCCTTCCCCTCACTGAAATTAACTCATAATGAGGCACACAGCACTCAGTGTTGGTTTAACTGTTCTAATGTTTGGGTACCTTCCAGGGCCTCAGCAGCAGAAGCAGAGCCCAGAACATCAGCTTTGTATGTGGGAAACCAGAGTCAGAGACTTTCTGTGGTGCTGTCAGCTGTGGAGACGCCGGACGATTCAGGAGCCAACTGCAAAGAAACAGTGACGGAAAGTTCGGGCTCAAGGGACATCTCCAAAGGTAGAACAAACTTATTGTGACAGGAAATTGATGCACGTTACATTATGCATCTAATTCAAACCAAAAAGATGAAATCTAAACTCGAGATTCAGGCTAACTGCCTATATGTTGTAGTGTTCACAGCAGACGGATCTGATAGAAAACAAACTAGGGCTCCAAACACTACTATAGACCACACCATAATGACACTGGCAACATAAACTATACACCAATACTTTGTTAGTATTGTACATTGTATCTCTTTACTTTGATCAAAAGTGGCAAGAGCACCATATTACAGTTCTACAGTCATCTAATGGTGCATTGATTTCTATAGTGAAAGAGGCTAGTCACAAAAACGTATAGACATGCGTGTGCACAAACACGCGCACTTTCTCACGCACACATTCTGTGATTTCTACGTAGACATGACATGAATCCAATTAATTCAGGATGAGGATCAATAGAGAACCATTTCCATGAGGGAAAATTGCTTTTGGGTTTTGACTCAGTCAGCAGTGCTGCTGTTATTTGAAGGTGGCTCAGAAATAAGAGATGTAAAAGAGCCCTGCAATGCTGCATGACATTTTTTTATGTCCCACTCCTCTGATGTATTTTCACACACAGGTCTCTGCTGTCATTTTGAAGGCATACGTTATATTTAAACTGAATAATAAAACTATATTACACCTCTCCTCCGCATATCTAGAACTATGCAAAAATTTAAAGCTAATTTAACATAAAAAACAACTGTGTGCTAATGTTAATGAGAAATTTGTTACACGTGTTTTTACATTTGATACATAACAAAATACCAGACATTATTTTTTTTGTGTTTATGTTTCATATGTACTTTAATGGATATGTGGATTTCCTGTTAGCTTCTCTGTTGTGGTAATAGCACACTGATCAGAGATATTCCTAAATCTTTACAGTTTTATGTTTTTCATTTTTCTTTCACATGTACAACAGTTAGGACATATTCATAATGGCAGTATTTTTTTATTTTTGGAATGTCTCCAGTGTCAGTGTGACCTATGAATGCATTTATTGGAGTACTGCTGTGGAGAAAAGTTACAAAGCTAAAAACAGTGAACTCCTGCTTTACCACTTTTTAAACAACAATTCATTCATGTTCCCAGGAGGACCAGTCACTTTGCAGATATGCTGATAGTCAGAATAATAGCCTCAATCCAGTTGTTTTTTTTTTTTCTTTTCAGAATCTTTTCTGAATGCACAAGCAAGGGAAAGTAAGTGAGGTATAAAGATGATTTGTGTAGCTAATCCTCTTTTGCAGAAAAACAGTGGCTCTTTGTTCATCTCCTGGATCATGTCCAAGGTTATTTATAAAATTTTAGACTAATCTCAATTGAATAATCCATGACAGAATACACATCTCCAATCAGATTAATTGGAAACAGTGATTGTTGCTGTTTGAAGCTTAGTAGAAAGTGTTGCAGACAAATCACAGTTTAAAACCAAATCAATAAACCTCACTGAGCTAAATTACCCTGAAACACTCTCAAAGCAGTTAATGACAAATCCTGCCGAGCATGGAGACAGAATGGGTCAATACCTCAAACAAGCTGGATATAATCATGTTGCGTCACATGGACAAACCCATTATTGCAACGTGCACTAGGGATGTGTCAGATCTCCCTGAGGAGGAAGACCTTTAAATTCAGATGATACAATAACTATGCAAATATTCAAAGGCTGTATAAATTCCTAACTGGAGGCAAGAAGAACTGGCATCTTTGATCGCTTCTGTTTTTCTACGGATTCAGGCAATGTAGTGTGGAGCTGTGTGTCCCATCTGTTTTTGTGTGTATTGTTTTTTAGGGAAGAAATGTTAAAGAATGCTCTAACAACAGGAGGTGCAACTGTCAAACATAAAGGGGATAAAACCTAGAACTTCACAGTTTTCCCATCTAAAAACAACGTTTACTTTGATCTTACTGGTTTTCTTTGCTTGCTTTATGTGTAGCTGAGTCACAGACTGCAGAGGCTTTGGATGTAATCTATGATGATGTTCCAAGTGAGGACCCCATCTCTCCTGAAGAAGGTTAGCAGCTGCAACAGAATTATGTTTAGTTAGAATGTTTATTCACTTGTGAATTGTTGGTTTCTTGTTACTGATATGTAATAGTTTGCATTTTAACAGATATGATTTATGAAGATGTTCAGAGAGACAGTGCTCCTCTGGATGCTGACAATGGCTGGAGCTCCAGTGAGTTTGAGAGCTATGATGAGCAGTCTGACAATGACACCAAACTGCCAACAAGGAGCAAGGTAGTGTGTGTGTGTGTGTGTGTGTGTGAGAGAGAGAGTGTGTGTGAGAGAGAGAGAATGCATGTATTTATTTAACACAAAACATGTTAAATTGCTTCTTGGCCAGGCTATTTTGGCTAGTTTAGTTTCACTTGCCAAGTAATCAAGGAGAATATTTCATCTCCTGTTTCTCTAGTGCAGTTGTCTTTATTAATGTGTAGAACTGGAAGGAAATTATAAAGAACATGAAAAATGTATAATAGTTGGTCTAGACTTTATACTTTTGTTGTAATAAAAGTAAACAAGGGGCATTCAGTTTGAAAAGCCTCAGATCTACATGCCTCTCCTGTGCCAAAGATGCTGTTCATCATTGTTCTTCAGGATGTCTACAGAGTATTGGCCTTCCACATGATGGCACTGTGTGCACATTCACATTGTGCTGCTTTTTTCTCTTATGCTCCACCAGCCTTTAACATGGATGCACTGTTGCAGGCATAGAGGGAA
The DNA here is from genome assembly GCA_900302695.1 of Helostoma temminkii. Classification (NCBI taxonomy): domain Eukaryota; kingdom Metazoa; phylum Chordata; class Actinopteri; order Anabantiformes; family Helostomatidae; genus Helostoma; species Helostoma temminkii. The sequence goes on along the minus strand of OMLM01020819.1, from coordinate 64,428 downwards.
TTTTGAGTCATAATAATAAAGTATAGATTTATACCTAACTCTACATATTTTTACATACAGAAGGTGTTTATATATGGATATATTTTCACTGTAATCCAAGAAAATCCAGAGTCAATGCTTTGAGAAAGGAGTAAAACCAAGGAGGAAAAAATGTTAGCGGTGTAGAAAATGAGTTGTTTAGGTAATTACAAAATAGTATGATGTAAAAATCCCCCATAGTTTTCTTGGCGTACTTGTTCAGGTCACTGAACAAAAAGATGGATTTAGCTGCTATGGCTGAACAATCAATAAAGAAACTTTGACTATTATTCCCCAGTAACACTTTTTGAATAGCACAGCCCTCATCAAAAACACACTGTTTTTAATTAGTCTTGCCAAATTAATTTTTCACCAAGTGTACCTGAAGTTCTACTCTTTTTCAATTCACTGCTTAATTTGAGTAGCCTGTGAGAGCTGTGGCAGAATTAGCTTCTTTAATATTTGTCATAAACTCCCTGCACACCCACTAGATCCTTCTATAAATCAGTGTCAATTAGTCTCATCCTGTGTAACCCTTTTGGCCAAAGCAGTGCTCCGAGCTTTCACTCTATGTTTGTGATTAATTCCTGATATTGTGCGGCTTGTTATGCTTATATCACTGCCTCCATTTCCGTTTCTATTTCCTCTCATTTACTATTTCCTCCTCCCTTCACCTCTTATGGCTAAATGTGACCTGCCCACATACCCCGTCCGTAACCGTGCAACATCTGTAGCTCTCTCCTGAAGTGCGCCGGCTGAGGGAGCGGTGTGCCAGGACCAAACGTGAACTGGCCATGAAGCTGTCTGGCAAGCACAACTATGACATCAAGGTATATTTCCAGCAGCACGTTAACATGGCTATATCACACTGTTTGTTTGCAGAGCTCAGTTCACTCTGCTAGATGTTTGCCAGAGCTCAAATATGCTGTGCTGTATGCTCCTCTCACTTAAAGGCTTTGCTGACTCTCTACACCAGCATTCGCAGCTTCCTTTGTACTGTGACTTTCCTTTAAACTCTCTGTTGGTCTCTCGCTCTCTTTTTTTCCTGCCAGGTTTAATATCAAGACACGTTTATGGGGCACATGAATTATTAAATAATATTCTGCATATTTACTTCTTTAAACACCAATGTGCCATCATCCCCAGTTAACGACCTACTTTTCCTGAAGTAGCATCATTTAAAAATACTACTACCATGGGTGTATTCTGGGATGGTGGGATCTGGTTGCAGGTCTTCTGTGATGCTCAGGGTGGAGTTTGTGGTCAGCTGAAGTCACTGAGCAATGCTGCTCTCTTACTCTCATGTGGAGCTCACTCTGTTACCATAATCTCTCCATGATATGCTCATAGAATCTCTGATTAGAGGCTATAGAGCAACCAAGAAGGAGTCGCAGATGGTGAGATTCGTGAGTCCACTGGGCGCCACTTCTTGCCATCTGTCTCCAGAGGAGCACAGTAGGTTATCAAGTCTCCACAGCTCGGCACTTTCCTCACGTTTCAACTCTCCTTTGTTTGTTTCTGTCTGCTGCTTTCAACCAGGTTCAACAGCTCATGAAGGCGGCGAGAAGCGGAACGAAGGATGGGCTTGAAAAGACCAAAATTGCTGTCATGCGAAAAGTTTCCTTCCTACAGAGAAAAGATCAACTGGGTAATGCAGGGATGCCTGAAAACTTTGTAACTGCTGGGCAGCTCACTGTTTTGGATAAAAGTCGTACTATTTTTAGTAATGGTATTGGTTATGAAGTTTGAATTTGGAAACTCCTTATAGTTGACTCTGAATTATAGCCTGCTGCTTGTGTGCAAGTCAAGTAGTCTGCAAGTAGTGTTCGAGGCAAAGTAGATCGTTTACTTTTTCTTGATACAAACCCCTTCTGGGAGAAATGGAAAGATCTCACCCACTATAACTACAATAATTAAAAGACAAGCTTTCTTAGTTTTCAGGGAATCAGTGTGGTTGAGTAAAGGTTTTGATGTGTAATAAAGCAAAGGATAAAGCAACTCATGCAACACTGTTATAGGTTGGCTTTTAGGGACTCTTGCCTAACAATAAAGAGAGATTACCATCTATTAATGGGAGTATTGAGCTGCTCCACCGAGCGTAGATACCAGATCCATACCTCAAACAAATCTGAGCCATCACAAATAGGTAAACAGACCACTGCTGCTACTTTTGGGTGTTAACTGAGGGAAATCTATGTGGCATTACATTTATTTTCCACCAATCCTCTTTTATCATACCAAATTATAGTTGGAACTGTGGACGTTTCTGGTGTCTGTGTGTATGGTTATGGGTAAAGTGGGATTTTTTTTTCACACTTTGTAGTGTCTTTGTGCCAATACAGACATGATAAAGTACCGGTTCGTGTTTTTGAAGACACACTTCTGTGTGCCTCTTTTACTCTTTAACGGAGATACAGTATTGTTTTGAAAGTTTGCCTTTTTCTTTTTCTGTCACTATCTCACTCCTTTCCCCACTGCCTTCTCTGTCTCTCTGGCTCTTTTTCAAAGAGTACAGAAGTCTCTTCATATTTTAGAGGTAATAAACTTAGTGTGTCACAGTGTGTCTCCAGCTGCAGTGAGATCTGAAGGCTGCCTTTCTGTTGTTCCCTCTCTGTCTCATTTTCTGTGACACACACAGAGCTGAATGCCTAGCCCTGATCATAAACCTAATTTTAACCCTAACTCTGAAACCTTGTCTGAACCCCAAAAGTGCTCTTTGAAGTTGTGAGGACTGGCTAAAATGTACTCACAACAAAAATTATTTTTTTCTCTTTCTCTACTTTTCTTTCTTTCTTTTTTGACCTTTTCTTTTCTCCTTTTCTGAATGTCTGCAGAAGAGGAGGATGATGCAGGATACCTGGATGTAGCTGTCTCAGAAGTAAAACATCCTCCACCACAGCTGAGTCCCATGCCAGAGGGGCTGACCAGCCATCAGGTGCACCTTAGGCCCCTGTACACTCCTGGTGTTAAGATGTGTCCTATGCAGAAGTGTAAACAGCCACCAAAACTGATTAAGATCCGAACACTCATACCGCTTACCGTGGTACTCTGAGATGCATTTGACCATAGTAGTTTAAACGTTGATGTGTCCTCATGCAGGATGTAATGGTTATTTTGGTGACAGCGCACCAATGATCGAAACAAAACAGACAGAAGCATCTAGATAACCCAATTTCCATTTGGGCAGAGAAATCTGTCCTAAGTGCTATTGTAACTGGGCAGTTTGTGAGAGTATATATATTGTCTTTGATGTTACAGTGGAAATGATGCAGCGGGAATAAAATCTGGACATAGATGCTCTGCTGGACACCTTGGAGATGCATATATGTATACAGGAGTTTTGGCTGTCCACTTGTGATCTAATCACCCAGGATGCATGTTAATACCAGGAATAAACAGGACCTTAGAGTTTATGCAAATATGTATTCTTTCCTCTAAGTGTAGCCCACATATATAGCGCAGGCACTGTAATTAACAGTTACATTTCTTTGAAAGTTCTGTACCCAGTTGCCCTGAGATATGGCTGTAGGCGTTGTATTTATTTAAATATATTTATATTTAAATATCTATATGCTGTTTGGAAAAGCAGCATATTTTATACCATCTACAACAACTGCTTTCATGTCATGGGAAACCAGTGGAGGCTTTGTTCTAACAGACTTCCTTCTCTTAGTCTTTTTCCTTCTGTGACAAGCACATCATTATACTGCAGTCCATCAATCTGCACCATATTTAACTGACGGCATCCCTGACACCACAGCCCTGTCATGTCCTCTTAGTGCTAGATTGCCTGACTGGTCTGTTGTCTACACAGGTTGTCAGACGCCATATCCTTGGCTCCATTATTCAGAGCGAGCGTAGCTACCTGGAGTCTCTCAGGAGAATCTTGCAGGTGAGTTATTTAGTCCCTATTGTCCTCCCTTGCCATATGCAATATCTTCAGCATTCAGAAATTATGAATTGCAGTGAAACAAGAAGTAGTGATATCCATCAAATTACAAAGGTGTGTCTGCATAAAAAATTCTGATAAAGTAGCTGTCCTCATTTCTGTGGCATCGTGCTGACGCTAAGAGGGAGAGACTTTTACTGGTGCCAGTTCACACAGGATGGGGTGCAGCCTTTCCTTTTTAATCTCTCTTTTTTGTGTGAAAAAGGAGACTTGTTATCTCCTTATCCCCAAACAATAAAGAGCATCTACTGAAATGGAATCAGTAGCAATCAATCACTGCCTTATGCACTGTAAAATTTAGAACAATTGTAATATACAGTATGTATACCATTGTTTCTGAGTTATTCACTAAGAATAACTAAGTGGTAAATACAGTACATTCATACAGTTCAACATTAAAAGATGCAAAAATCACAATTAGACACTGAGGGATTAACATTCATTTTTACTATAAAACAGATTGCACTGGCTTATGCTGTATCATCCCTTGTAAATAATATAAAAAATATAAAATAATTAATTTTCTCTTACAGATTTGTGGAGGCTTGCAAAACATAAAACATTAACCACCTCTTTTGTTATATATATTATATATATATATAGTATTTTTTTAGTGTTAAAATGTTTGACTTGTACATAATATTATCTATACTTGAGCATTTTCAGATCCAAACAAATCATGTTTACTGGTTTGCTACACAAATAACCTGTCAACTCACTTCTGCAAGCTATGCTAATATCTCCATGAGAACTGACTGAAGAATCAATCAGTGCCCCTTTCACTATGTTGCATCGGCTGGTAGCTGCTTTTTCCATTATTATTCTGGCTTTTATGATTACAAGTCACCTAGAGTTCTGGACATGTTTGCTTGTGGCAAAGGCTGTTTATAGTTGAATCCTTTGGGTTGATGTGCTTCCAGGCTCCATGACTGCATTATCTCTTTTTCCTCAATTCATAGTTGTTTGTTACCTTTCAGTTGTGCATTTCTTGTGCCTAAAAATCTAAAGGCTTAAAGAAGGACTGCTCATTCACCTTGTACACAAATGCATTTGTGTTTGTGTGCCTATATATGTGTGTAGAAACACCTATATGCTTATATAAAAAAAAATAACAGCCCAATGTTCTCTCACAATCTTGCCAGGAATACCACAGACCATTGATGGAGGCCGAGCCACGCATCTTAAGTCCACGGAAGATCCGTCCTATATTTTATCGCATCAGGGAGATCACTCAGTGCCACTCCATGTTTCAGATTGCCTTGGCATCACGAGTGGCTGAGTGGGACAGCAGTGAGAAAATTGGAGACTTATTTGTTGCCTCGGTTAGTATGCGTGCATGTGCATAATTTTTTCTGTGAATATTATGTGTGAAATAGAAATTCAGTAAGTGTTCAAACTGGAGGCTTATTTGCTGCCTTAAATAATGTACATATGTTTGTGTGCACGGTCATCTCTGTTTAAAATGCAATCAAAGTCTTGCATTCTGGGTAGAGGCACTCATATTTTTCTTGGCATTTCTATCAAACTTTATAGCACAATGTCTGTTACCAGAGTTTTAATGAGCTGCAACTTTTAGATTGAGCAAACAAGCATAGTTTACCTCAAACATAGAATCAATTACAGGTGTGATGAATATCTCCAGTGCATCCAGTGCATCCAGTGCTCTCTGAAATGTTTTTACAAAATTTGGCACCAGAATACTAGTGCTCAGTATGAGTTTTCTGTTGTGAACCTCTGCAGTGGTCTTATCCATAAGGTCTGCTCATTATATACCTATTAGTGGGGCCAATTTGACCCTCTACTTCTCTGCTGGCCATTGCACTACTGTTTCACTGACATTCTGACACCTCGGGGAAAAGGTAATTCCAGGGACTGTGTACTCCTCATTGAGCGACCTCTATTCATTTGGCAATGTACAGTAACTGTAGCACAACTTTTAAAATCAGTAATAACTCAGAGGCAGAATGCTGAAGCAGGGTATCAGCAAAGACCGTTAATTCCTTCATGTAATCGGCTAGTTCCACATCACTCCTCAAATTGCTACTATCAGCTTCCTGGGGTGGGTTTAATTGAAGAGAGAGAATAAATGTGTACTGCACAACAGACACACCCCCTGCCACATGTACTTTCTCACACTTCGCCACCTCATTCCACTTTGCTCAACCTCTTAAATGGCTCGTGAAGGGTGTTGTGGTAGTCAGGGTGGTAAACAAACAAAAATTTTAAAGTACTTTACTTAAATGGCCATTTTCCTAGCCTCACTTTACGTTAAAATTGCCTACCGGTTGCCTTGCAAACAGGAAGGTCGACCAGAGATTCAAGATGTCACAGGAAATTACATGACTATGTTTGTGGTTGCTGTTGTAAAGTCAATTGATCAAACATGGCACAACAGTAGACTGTCTCATTGTAGGGCTGTTGTAATTATTCTTTTTTCTGTTTCCACAGTTTTCCAAGTCAATGGTCCTGGATGTTTACAGTGATTATGTGAACAACTTCACCAATGCCATGGCTCTGATTAAAAAGGCATGCATGTCCAAACCAGCTTTTCTGGAATTCTTAAAGGTGAGCTTCACCCACGAGCACAGCATGGCTTTTAAGTATTAAAATAACCCAACTGTACATTAGACTCAGTGACTCTAGTGATATGGTTTCTGAGTCTCTTCCATTGCTCGTTGCACTGCTTATTGACATTATAAAAGACGAGAGAGATAATACAAATGCATAATACATATAAACAGATGGGGGTTCACATGGCTGTGAACACATAAGGAACATCTATAGGGACACACACTAATACTTTTCATTTATGCAGTGATGCAATATGAGAACAGCTTTTACAAAGAATCATCTATGTGGGCTCTGATGTGAGTTTTAAATAGAACTTTCAGAAGTTGGCAAATCAGACGGTACAGAAAATCTCTATTACTGTGTCACACTGAGGTCAATAGTGTGTTAGAAGTTGTGTACATACATACAGTGTAGTGTAGCAGTATGTTTGGAGGTCAGTCACAGCCTCCAGTGTATATTTTATTTTAAACACATTCAGAAAGTAAACAAGATCTGTAGAAAAGTTTTTATTAAACTTTTTTATGGTAATTTGAACTTGTATAGCAATTCTACATAATTATTAAGTAATTCTATAGGTACTTTGCCCTGGCCCAAATGTAAATACTAATATTTGTACTAACAGATCCACAGCCTAGTTTTCTTCACTAATGGGATCCACAAGCTCTATACTGCAGTACAGCACTACTGTACATACTCAGTCTGTCAGGTCTAAACTCTTAAGACTGTAAGAGAACTAGAATCTACTGTAATTCAGTACCTGAAATGAAACTGAAAACTGAGACAACCTACCGGTGGTAAAGAAGGATCAACCATCTACCTAGTTAATCCACCACCTTTTGAGAAATCCACTGCCAGCAAGTTCCTGACTGTTTGTACCTCAGGCTGCCTACCCCAGAAGACAGTGATTAACATGACAATGGTGCAGACTTCTTTAGCCTTACTGCTGGTTGTCAATGCCAACATTGTCCATTCTACCTCACAAATAACCCCAAGGTGTTTGGTGTTTTTGGCTCCTTACATCAAGTAATGGGCTATTCCTTATTTATGTATGGAGAAATATTCACAGTTGTTGTTGGCAAATATATTAGGTAAAAGCTCCTGGCTCTACCCTCCCTGCTGACCAGGTAGTTTAATTGGTGAAGAAGGAAGAGAGCTATAGCCTCCATCTTAAAATTGATAGCAAGCTGGTAAAACACATCAGCCAAAGTGGTATTGCTTAGGGTGGAAGCACAACTCAGTTTGGTGTTTCCTATTGGTAATTCAGGATTTGGCCTTGAGGGCATCTTGTCATGCAAGAGCAATACAAATAGAATCATGGAGTATGAATTTTGGGACAATTGTGAGATGGCAGTTGAGAGAAAATAAACAGCTAAAGTTGCAATGAATGATGCTAAAAATGAAACTGACTGCAAGTTTTATGTAGCACACTAAATTGTTTGACAAACCTCTTTGACAACATACTTGCAAAACATCAGCGCTCACACACTGTGCTGTTCCCCATGGTGAGATAAATCAAGAAGCACACAGCAGAGTCAAACCTGAACCACAAGTCTCTGACCTCATGTCAGCTACAGCAGGGATTAATCCAATGAATACGATAGCTCGTCCATATTTTTATATTACACTGTTTGACCCTAACAGAAACAGTCCCTTTTCAGCTTGCTTGCTTGCTAACGTTGGCTAACAAGTCAGGAGATATTTATGTTTACTGATCAGCTAACTTAGTGCTCTCTCACAATATAACATCGGCAATGTTTGTCTCTTGAAAAGCATTTGCATTGTCTCCTAAAATAATTTTACTTTAGATAGCCAGTGAGTAAGTGAGGAAGCCAACAGAATCCTCTGTGTCAGTGTGTGTTTGAGAGCGACAGAAACTGGCCTATATTTATTCTAAGGGTAGTTTCATACTCTGCATAGATGTAGCTGTAAATGTAAGGGATATGCAAGCACTTTATAAAGACAGAACAGTGTCAGTCGCTGCCCTGTGTCATAGCAGATCAAACGAGGCAGTAAAAAAAGGTTCCAGTGTGACAGATTAATTGTCTGATTGAAACAAAAATGGCTATGAGAGATGAGTACATTATTTTGCTTCTACTAACAGACGGCACCAGCAAAATAAGAAATAGCCAAATATGGTAAATTGATCAATGTTTCCACATGCAGTGCCTCTCAAGGGCATTATCAACAGCAACACAATGAATAAAGAGAGTTTGCTGTATAATAAAGTGGCCGATGACCACACACGAGTTTGCACAGCTGGACTTCATTGCCTTCCATTGACATTTTGCAGTTTATCACTGTATGTACAGCAATGCTGAGAGTAAAAAAAAAAAACTAAAAAACTTGGTAACTGAAAATGTTGCAGCTAAAAAAAAGGACACATTGACAACACATAAACGTGACCGGAAATGTTTTATAAATACGTCCTACCCACAAATCCTACCCAAGCTAAATGTGCATGCACATGCCCAAAATACATAATCATTAGCTGCATGCTTACTGTAAATCTGTGCCACTGTAGGCGTCAAATGGTGGTTAGAATAGAAATATTAAATCCCTGGTGTGGTTTTATTAGGTTTTATCTGATTTCCAATGTAAACTGCATGTAATATTTCAAGACAACTGTTTTTGTGCTTCCATCAACATCATCACACATTGTAGTCTCATTTATGTCGTTTCCTTATAACACCAGAAAAATTCCAACTATCAGACTGTTAACAATGTAATAAAGTGAGCAAGAAGCACTGATAAACTACCAAAAATCATCACTCTATAATTCTACACTGTTAGGACATTTTTAAACAGCAGCTCCTTTCTCACACCGTGCACATGCCGATTGAGTTACTATGGTAATGGTGATGCTCTGTGCCTGTAACTCTAAAACTTAATTTTTTCCAGTAAGAGGGTAGAGTGCCTATACAAACCTGTGAATCTATTGTACCTGAATGCCGAAATCTAGTAGCATAACATAATTTCACTCTTATATTATGACATTGTACGAGGGTTGCTAATACGCCATCACCGGTGTTTGCACTTGAAAGGGGAGATGCAAAGCATGGTGTTTAGGTTTATTATTATACTGATCATAATGTAGAAAAAACAAAATCTTAAAATTTGGATTATTGCACATAAAAAAATAGTTAAAACCCTGGTGACTTTTACAGGCCAAACCTCTCTGTAAATTTATATGATATTTATGCCCTGATTGATCATCATCAACTACATTAATACAATCTCAGGCAGTGCTATGGTTTCAGATGCATCTGCATTAAACACAACTGGACATGACAGTCCTCCAAAACTGCAATAGAGAGGCTTTCCATACCCCTATCACCATCAGCTGTCTCTCTACCTGACACCACTCAAGCAGTTTTTAGTACAGGAGCGGGAAAGAGCCTTCAGTGACATCTTGACCTGGTCAAGTGTGGTGGATAGATTTTATACGGTGCACCTAAAACTTTTCATGACATCCACTTACCGTAGGGGGGGTGACCTGAGTCTGGTAGCTTTTAAAAGTTATGCATCTGTCCAGTTGCTAAAAATTGGATAGGAAACATTATGGTTACCAACAGGCTTTTTCTTCATCTTTACTTCACTTAGAAAAGATGTGGAAAGACATGAAGCAAGGAAGCCAATAATTATCCATGAGTTGAAAGTGGTCTGCAATATCATATGTGCATGGATGGTAAATGGTTTTGGAAATGTTTAGTTGAAGTTGTTGCACCAGTTGGATGACATGGGTTGACATTACAGTTGGGCATGTTTGTTGTGAAGCCTATATGATTTGTATCTTAATAAACTCAGCGATCTGATACATTAAAGATACATGTGCAGGAATTTTCAATGGAATATGATACATTCAGACCCCAATCATCCTTCGGTGTGATTCAACACAATCTGATTCAACAGTTGAATGTGATTTGTTGAATGATGCAAAGAAATTATGCAATTTCAAGAGTGTGATTATTTTCCAACTCACAGAATTATATTAATGCTCAAAATAAATAAAAAGTATGTGCTTAACAATTTTTCAGCAGCGGGTATGCTAACTCACTAGAGTGGCAGAAAAGAATGTCTATATTATATTATTAAATTGTGGACAATAAAAAAAGTACAAACTCAGCCTCTGCCATGTATGTTGTGCTGGAATGCGGCGCGCATATAATAGTATACCTCCGCTGCTCACATTAACAAAAAGTAGGTATAATTAGGAAAGAATTAAACTAAATACCAAATTATTGGTTGGTCACTTTTCTAAATAAATGCCTAAACGCCTAATAATCATATCAGACTGTATTCATTTAAAATTGCATTGAATTTCAGCAGCTCTTGACTTGTGACTAAATGCAGTTTGACAGTTATTACCATAATGTGTTTGCGCTGCCCACCTTACCAGGCACACCTGTACAGTCTAATGCAGACTGCAACATTACAGGCTAAACTTCATTATAGAAGTTTGGTGTTTAAAACAGTAAAAACTCAAGCATTGATTAGTTTTGTATCAGAACATCAACATTAGTGCACTTAAAATAATAATGTGATGCATAAATTAAATTCATATCTACCTTTTTTCTACACGTTTTATCTGAAAATGGGGGGGAAAAAAAGGTTTTCAAACGGGAGGGAGAATATAGTTGGGTGTAAAGATATTAGTACTACAGCGTGCTACATAACTGAAATGTCACATATTTTAAGTTACAACAACAAACATACAGTTCTTTTTTATGTATCAGTTCAACATATACAACCTTGACTTTCATACCATCTTTTAAATGTGCCCTATGTTGTGCCTTTTTATATGATGGTGTCATTGTGGCAGGGACTTGACACAGTGCTGGAATAATATTTTCCCTTGACCTACGCCTACAGTAATACTTTAGATATGACTAAAAACATCTCCTCATACTTTCATATGACTAACAGATGCTGATTTTCATACCTTATTTACCCACTTGTACGCCTACACCTGTTCTATAGAGGATTCTGACAAGCTCCTCTCAAAGTAGGAACAGCAATCTTAATGGCCTTTCTGACCAAGCATATTTTTCTAACTGCATGTTGTCTTTATTTTTTGTGTTTTTGTTTCTAGAAGAAGCAGGCATCTAGTGTTGACCGGATCACGCTGTATGGCCTGATGGTTAAGCCCATTCAACGATTCCCTCAGTTCATATTGCTCCTGCAGGTATAAAATGTTGTTAGAACGGGATTAGTCATTTACCTTGTTTTAATCAAGCGAATCCTGTAGCCATAGTAGAGAAAACATGAGTCAACTTAAAGTTTTTGCAGAACTTACACCACTAAAAATGCAAAGCTGCAATGCCACAGAATTGATTATGGATTTTAGCTCATCCAGAGCACAGGCAGTTGTTAGGGGTTAATACTTAAGGGTTAGGTAGAGCTTCAAAGGTTGCTAGCTGCATCACTTTCTCATATTGGTGCCTTTACATTTTAGCTCTTCCACTTTTTATTCTAAGCAAAGATTTGGATTTGAGCTTGACTTGCTGGATCTGCAGTAGCCCATTTCATCCTTCAGTAGGTATTGATTATCCATGAATTCCAAAGATGAGTTAGGAATGTTAATCAGACAATTTCCTCCAGTCTACAGTCAGTACTCCAAAGGGGAAGTATGTATTAAATCATACATTACAGGGAAGCAGAGCTCAAGGCACTGAAGTACCTGTGAGATGCATATAAAGACAACTCAGTGGGTCACAGATGTAGACAATGGATGTAATCTCCACAGCCTATGGTTAGACAGATATTAATCATGTTGTGTTTTCAACAGTACTTACAAAAAGGCAGGAATTGCAAAACAATATACTTTATAAAGTGTGCCTAAAAAAGTGTAGTTTAGAATAAATCATGAAAAGCTGTGCTCAAATAGTGCAAATAGTGTTTGACAGTTTTGAACATTTTGAGGCAACAACACTCCCTAATACATTACTTTGTTAGAATTGCATGATTCTGATGAAAGTATGAAATTGTACACAGAGTGGTTTGCATTTTTCTTAGCTTGCAGTGTCGTCACTTACAACCTTCCTTGTGACCTTTCCCAGGACATGCTTAAGAACACACCAAAGGGTCACGTGGATCGTCTGCCCTTGCAGCTTGCCCTGACAGAGCTGGAGATGCTGGCTGAGAAACTGAATGAACAGAAACGAGTTGCTGACCAGATTGCAGAAACTCAACAACTAGCCCGTAGCGTCAGTGATCGCCTGCTCAGTAAGGTGACTGGATACACATGCAGTTCCTTGTGCGGATATATGTGCACTTGCACATATGCCCCAATCAAATCAAGCATGAGCCAGCCTCTGAGCCATTTAACTCCTCTACATTATTATCAGTGTGAGCCAAACACCTGAATGAATTAAACTAGTATATAGCAATTGCTTATGTCACTTTGCCACACATTAATCTAGGGAGGCATTTTTATTCAGAGAAATTATCTCCTAGGAATGATGCCCATTATCATCCCTAAACAGTACCAAATGCTTTGGCGAAGGCGTTGCCTCTCCATTACCACACTGAAATTACAGTCCGGCCGCTGCAAATCGGAACAACTGCTGCTCTGAATAAGAAGAATTAGGGGGTAAATGAGTCATTTAATTGGAAACTGTAAGAGAGCTATCTCTTTCACCCTGCTGTGCTCTCTCTCTCTCTCTCTCTCTCTCTCTTTCTCCTCTACTTTACATCCCCTCTGTTCCCCTCTTGCACTCTCTTGCTTACTACCTTGCTTACCTTCTCATTCCACTTATACAATCTGCTTCTCTAGTGTGACTGCATCTTCCTCTCTTTTTCTCTCTTTCTCACTCTGTCTCTTTTTATTTCTCTCTATCAGCCCTTGCTTTCCAGGACTCTGAGATGAGCTGATTCGGCCAATCTCCACTCCACACAAAATTCCATTTGCTGCGGTGACACTGCAGAATTCCAATAGGAAACAGACTCCTCTATTGCCCCCATAACCATCCAATGAAATATTCATTCTTTGTCTCAAAGTATCTAAGTCGCCAGAATAGGACAGATAACAGTGTGAGTGAGAGTTTCACACACACACACACGCTTGTGTGCATGGTACAGTTCCCTCTGTACGTATTGATGACTGACGTCTGTTAAGTATGTATTCTTATAGAGACCACCTCTTGACAGAGCTGTATGGATTTTTAGCCATCAAATGGCAGTGCCAGTCAGACTAATGAGTCATTTTGTGTGCTATTTGAGCCACAGCCAAAAGAAGCTTCAGATTGCCTGCAGATAGGACATCCTCTTCTGAATGCATTACTGCGCTGCAGGTTGTAGAATGGACACAGCAGAGAGGCTCATTATTCTCTAATATTTGTGGCTTTTGAACAAACACAAACATCAAGATGCGAATTCCTTATTTGGGTTTGCAGTACAGTGGCTTCACTTAAATTGGAATGAGCCTGGTTTAGATTGGCACAGTATGCATGAAACTAAAAATATTGATTTACTTACTAAAGTAGCTCAACCTAAGCGATGAAACATCTTTGTGTTGGTGATTTCCTCTCCAAACCATGTAGGTGACTGGAAAGTACAGGATGTGTTACATACTGTAGCATGAACTGCCTTTATTTCTGTTTCCGTGTGTGTGGGCCCATGTGTGTGAAGGAGTGGAAACAGCAAGCCATTCGTTTCCCTTGTGTAGCTGCCCTGTTGTGACAGGGAAGTAAAGAAAGGATTGTGTGTGTCAGTGCTTAAAATCTCACCCAGTTTGTGCTTTTAGTGATATGGTAGATAGCACGGTACACACTCAAACACAAAGAATGATCCGAAGAATGTGTTGGAAACATTTATTTTTAAATAATAAGCATCTCTTGGACACCTATTGAATTCCAGGTTGTTGTTATGTTCCTCTCTCCAACATGTGCAAGGCAAAGATAGTGAAAGAATATCTGCACTCACTCTTGCAGTGAGTCTGCTGAATGAACAGGCTGTGTGTGTTTGCGTGTGCACGCGCTTGCGTGTCGTTTGTGTGTATATGTATAAACACATTAAATGACCTTCAGCAGCATGAATGTGTTACTAATCCCTGATGAGACATCTCTTCCTCCAAGCTTGACTTATGTGTCCTCCAGGCACTGAACTCTAGAGGACTGGCCCTTTGTAATGCTGTCTCCCCTGCCTTTGATCTGATTGCAATGTCCCTTTTAGCAACTGAACTTGGAACAGGGGTCACTGATCCTTTGTGAGACGCTTATTGAGACTGTGTATGGCGAGCGGGGACAAGTCCTGAAGTCGAAGGAGAGAAAGGTCTTCCTCTTTGATGATGTACTCATCTGCGCCAACATAAATGTCAAGTAAGTCCCTCTTGTTGAGCAAGTCGAATTAAATGCTTTTGCATTAGAGAATACTTTCCTAATGTATTTATAATATGCAGTTCTAGCATGAACTTGCATGTGCTTTTTGAAAGGATAGTCTGCTAAACTGTATATTTAGGTGTCATAGGGCTCCAATGTGATGCCCTAGGATTTGCTAGGATATTTTAGCAAACTGTATTGTAAGGAGAAATGGCTGCTAGGGGGCTGAGCACTATCTGGAGTTGCAGGAGCTTTATCAGCTTTAAACAAATGGTAGAATGCCTAACTACAGCTACAGGAGTCCTAGATTACTGACATAAAACATTTTTTGGATTCTTTCCAATTTCTCCTCTGTGACAGCACAATTGATCACATCTTTCTCTCTCTCTCACTCCCTCTCTCTCTTGAGAAAAGTAAACAGGAAATGAATTTTGTTTATTTTGCAAAGCTCCTGTCAGAGATGTCGCTTAAAGCCCCCTTGTTGAGCCTTCAAAATAATTATCACTTTACGTCTCATTCAGCTCAAGTGTCCCAAAGTCGACTTTGTCTGCCCTCCAGGATTTTGGCAAACTGATCACAGTGTTGATTGTCTGTGTGATTACAGGAATTTATGAATAACAATGAACTCGCAGCAAGGGGTACAGTTTTGGTAGGGAACATGGGTGATCATACAGATTCTAATTCCCACTCTTTCTTTTTGTTTGTGACATTTCAAAGAGTGTATCTTCCCATACAGTGCTGGGTGTACTGATGTTAGCAGCATGCGGAGAGGGAGTAAACTTCTCGTAGGTTGTGCTGCTTTAAACTCCATCCTTTAAGTCTTTTTTTTTTTTCTCATCTCCACCAGGGGGCCTCCAGATATCAGCAGCCTGGTCCCTGTTGGTCCCAAGTACACTATGAAGTGGAGTGCCCCTTTACAGCAGGTGCAAGTAGTAGAAGTGGGGCAAGAGAGTGCACAAAGCAAAGATGCCTTCTTTCAACAGAGTGGAGCTAAGAGGCCAAGTGGCGCCTGCACTTCAGGTAAAAACAAAGAAAATGTGAAATAGTTATTTACTGTCCCACGTGTTATCTTCTAGTTAATCTCATCACTTGCGCTGACTTGACTAGTCCAACCTCTTTCTCTGAGTCAGCAAGGCTAATCTATTTCTGTTCTCAAGTGTGAGGGGTAGAGATGCATTTGTGCTGCTTGTCACTCTGATTGAGGATGTGTTTGTGAGGAGGATAGTGATGACAGTCACTTGTTCCCATCTGCCTGGGGTGTTTTATCTCGGAGAGATACGTAGGGGTAGAGAGCCCCCTGCCGCATCATCCCCACAGTCTCATTTCACTCTCTGATAGACCACAAACACATCTAGAGTGGAGTCATCAATCTGCAGAGATTATTCCCTCCCTTTCCAGGCCCAATTAGAGAGTCAGTAGCAGTAGATAGGAATCGGTGGTTGAAACACTAGTTCTCCTATAACCCCTCACAAAACTCTGGTGTATACAGAGCTTGACGAGATCCCTGATAAATGTGCCATGAGAAAAGGGAGATACAAAGCCTTATCAGGATGTAATGGTACATGCTTTTAAAGTTGCAGCTCCATGACTTTAATATTAATGGTGCCTCTTTCAGAGCTATCCGTGTCATACTCGGCAAGTAGCTGCTGTTTTGAGAGCTGGTATAGATTCTTATTGGATTAAGTTTTCCCTGTTTATCAGGTAGTGTGTACTTGTATGCTCACAACTTTGCGGCAAGGTTTCAGGATCATTTAAGGTTAGCTCTCACTGCAGTTCTCTTTCTTTCCTTTATCTGCATCTAACTGTAAAACTTGCCCAACAGAAGGTACTGGAATCTGTCATTTTGTGTATTTTTATGATATTTTTTTACGTTTGACACTGTGTGGTCACCTTAATCACCTCTATCCAAAATCCTCCCTGAACATCTGCGGGACTGTTCCCCAAATTTACCTTTAGACAGACTGCCCTATCTATTTATAGTTCCATCTCCTGATGTCTTTCAGTCCAAATCCTGTGCTCTGGTAGCATACCTCAAAATTGAGTAATATTTCATTTTTTAGGTCTTTAGGGAAATGCAGCCCATCTTTCTCACACTTACCTTTTTATCTGTGCCTCTGTCCCTGTCTGTTTCTACAACAAACAGAAGGTGTGCTCTTTTTTGAAAGCAGGCCATGCAGATTTTTTAGTCCCCATTACCTCACTTATCGATGCCTCTTTTTTGATCATCTATTAGAGGTGTGTTTATTGTTATAAGTGTACCAGTGGACCTTGACTGTGGATCAGACATGCAGGTGTGGAAGCCGCATTGTCTTTAAATCCATTGGCTAGCACCACCGGCGCAGCAGCTGAGTGGTAGATTGGTGACTTATTCCAGAGAAAGCAGGGATGGACCTTTCTGGGCTCTGGCCTTCCACTCCATTGAGCTACGTTTCTAGCTGGTGGTGTTGATAGCCATGTCTTGGTGTGAAAACCTTATCCTGACTCACCAACGGGATTACGCTGGATTACAACTCAGCACATTCACCTCTCAGGCCGTAGCCAACAGCAGGCCCCAGAGGACTCAACAAACCTGAACAGGGATCCAGGCAATCCCTTTAGAGAGGGTAGGAAGACATTGTTCTTGTAGCTTGCAGCGAAGCCCTTTATATTCAGATATCTCACCTATTGATTTCCTTGTACAGATGACAGATGTCACTGGCTGCATGTGTCAAAGATCCCATTAAACCCCAGAAGCTACAATGGAGCTTTTTAAATGAACAATCCCAGCCCACCCCTCTCTTTTTCTCACTCTCTCTCCTCTTGTTGCTTTACTCTCACTCCATTTATGCACGTGGATAGACAAAAGATGGCAGGGCCCCTTGGAGAAGCATGCCTCACTTAGCCCGCCTACCGGATCAGCTCTTCTGCTACTTTATTATGTGGCAGCGGTGACAGTGCAGGACAGCTCCGGAGCAAAATCTACCTGCAGAATTTAATTAGGCAGTTCTCATGGAGCCTGCTGCCGGGTAGATGTGGGCCAGGGGGAGCTAGGACATAGGATGGCAGACGGAAGGAGACACAGTTATCGATTTGCAGCAGTAGGAGAGAGAGACTTTGAAGGTACAGGGTCTCAAATCGATGCTGAATTTTGCGTCTAATGAGCCACCTGCATTCTTTTTGGCCAGCAAAAGGGCATCATTGTTCCAAATAACAGTTTCTCCATTAGATTTTTTTTTTTTTATTAACTCATAAATTCAGTTTTTGTAGTTCAACAAATAATGACCATCAATCTATCTACACTTCAGACCTCTTTTATTAGTGCCACTAGGGGTTCACAGGAGCATCTTTTCTGTCTGCAGTTCCATGAGTTCTTAGACGCAGTGTCAGTGTT